>JARHVA010001351.1:0-70000 GCA_037957365.1 Torreya grandis | reverse complement strand
CATATACACTTGTAGTATTTGGAACTGATGGTGTAAAAGGGGGGCTAGAATATTTATAATAAAAATAAAATATGAAAATTGGTTCTTATTATCACCCAAATTTTCACCCTATATAATTTTTATCAAGACTTATCAATTTGAGATAACATGGAACCACCTGTAGGTGTGGGTAACCTGCTTAAAAAGGTGAATCTCTAGATTATGGGATAACTTTCATGTACATAACCTAAATATAATAACTAAAATATTTTATTGAAAGTAAAAAGGGTAGAATATAACTGAAACAAAATGGAAAATATGGAGGTGATGCACCAAAATAAATCCACTACTTGTTCACACTTACACTATGAAAATAACTACAAAACTGATTTTAACAGTCAAAATTAACCCCTCTAACAATAGTGTTTCAATATGAAGGTAAGATGAAATATATTATTCAAGGTTAAAACTCAATAGGACTAATAATAGACATTAATAACCTTTATCACACTTAGAACCATAAAAGGATGCTAAATACACATCATATGACTTGCTAGAAACCAAATTCCTCACACAAAGACAATAAGGAAATGGATGAATGCAAGGAAGTAAACTATCACTTATTATTAAAAAAAACCATATAAAACACTAAATTAATATTTAAAGATATAAATATTAGTTTTAATTCTTATTTTATAGGTGAAACAAGTATCAAATTCAGTAGGGCTTTGTCATACCAATTTTGTGGATGATATTAATATTCTCAAGACTGCATTTATAGAATAAAAGTGAATAAAGAAAGAGAGAGAAAATACAAGAAGAGATTTCATGAACTACTTACATGATCATATTCACTACAAAACAAAGGAATATTAACACTAATCCTTGAAATAATGTGTTGTCATCTTCCTCCTCATATAAAACAAGTGTTAATGAACCTCTTCACAAGGATGGTGTAGGAAGAATCCTTATAAGTTTTAACTTCATTATTTTTCATAAATCCTCTTCAAAATAATTTTAAATTTTCATTTTTTATAAATTTACAAAACTTCATATTGACATGTGTATGTTGAGGATGTTTTATTCCCATTTATATCTCTTGCACAACTTCTTCATTGGAAGACTAGTTTTGATCTTCATTATTCATTCTCATTTGATGTTCAAAGTATAAAATACAAAGTATTTATAGTTTTTAACCATATGAAACCCTCCTTAGACCTTTTTACTTGAATGGATATTCCATTTCATGTTATGATCCTTTGATAATTCAGTGAAATCCATATAAGTGTAGCTAGTTTATGGAGTGGATAGAGAGATTCCTTGCCATGAGGATTCCAAGTAATTTTGAGGCATGAATTATAATATTTTTTCATTAATTCATGAATCACATGGTTTTTTTAATAATTTTTAGATGAATTTCAATGTTCTTTGATGTATTTCTAGATATCTAGACTTCAAGATGGCTTATACACAACTTTTTTGAAGCCATATGAGCCATACTTTTCCACCTAAGCCTATCTAATCATTTGTGTTACATTTTAAGACTATGAAACCTTCTTGAATGAATTTAATATTGTGATATCACCCTTATATTGTCCTAGTTATCCTCTAAAATAATTTAGGTAAGTTATTCTAGTTCAAAACCTTGAAAATTAGCTCAAGAAAGAGTTTTTTAGGTCCATTTTCATACACTTTCAGCACATGTGCCAAATTTTCACTTATTTAGATGATTATGAGAGTCACATAAAACATTAAATTCATTTAAGGTCACATATAATCCATTTTTGTGCTTAAAATCACTATATCTCTTGTCAGGATCTTACCAAGGTTTAAGTAGGGTTTAAAAAACATTATTTCTTAGTGATTGTTCATAGCCTTGAGGAATTTGATTTTTGAACCAATTCTAGGTATTTTTAATAGATAACCTCCTTAACTTATCCAAAATATATATGAACCCCATGAACTTGATTTTTGAAATTCACACATGAAGAAAACACTCCTCAAGCTAGGAGACCTGTAACTAGGAGGTCAAGAAGGGGAAATTTGGGAGTAGAGTTGCAATAATTCTTGTTTTTTGGCCCAAACAAACTCACTAGGGTTTGAGACAAATTAAAAAATATATTATAATTTTCATTTTTAAATAATGACATCTCAATTTGATGTAAACTGCTCTGAGCCTAGTGTGAGGGTTTACTCATATTTTTGATCTTTTAACCCTAATAGGTATTTACTTGCAATTTATTATTTTATCTAATGGCCTAAATCTCATAGAGATATACAAAAAAATTCAAATAACCCCCTTTAATCCTTAAAACTTAAAAATATTTTCAAAATTTGTAATTTTTGTACACCTTCATGTATAAATATGTGTATGTTCATTTAGGCCTACTAGGCCTAATTAAACTTTTAGGCTTGTTATTGTCTTCTCATACCTAATCAATCAATGAGAATATTATTAGAATTAATATCTAACTAAATATGTCTATTTTTATCTCTTCACCTCACCTCTCATGCACTAATCAACACATTCCCTTCATTCTTCTCAAGGACCCTACTTGTAAGAGTGTAATAAGGTTATGTTAAGTCTCTTGACTGAGTTTACTTGTAAACCTTCTTCAACTATGTTTACGCATTTAGATGATCCTGATCAGTACTAGGAGGTTTTATCATACTTATCATGGACTCTCAAAATTACTCATAACCTTATTACACTTTTATTTATGTCATTTTGGTCATACTACCTACTAAAGGTTTGTAGATGGCCATTAGGCCTAAAACCTCCATCTTCTTTATTTGGATCATCTCAAGTTTTAATGATCCATTAGTGGTATCTTGTGAAATTTTTTAAATTTTATTGATATATTATCATTCCTCCAATGGGATAAAATAATCCTAAAACCTCCTCGACACCCTCATAGCCTTCTTGATTTACCTAATCCACTTATTAGGTTCACACAGTTACTCTTAAGTAGAAAAAAATGAGCATGTGAGCCCAATTTTTATGAGTCACATTTTTATTAATTTTTATTGATTGGAAAATAATTCCATATTTATTTATATGGGATGACTCTTAAGATCCTTGAGGCTTTCTATACTACTTCAATGGGCTTAGGTTCTCAATAGGATTAGGTCATCCTTCAATCCAAGACACTAATAGATTATTAAATCCTACTAAATATTTATATTTAATAACTATTATCACATATTATATAACTTATTTACCTTTTTTGAACTTTCATAAACTAATATTCAAACACAAACTTGAGTTTCTAGTCCACTCTCTCAACATTGCCTTTAGGTGTCTATCTAGGTCTGTTGATTATTAAGTGTTCTATATGACCTTAAAGACATTAAAATTATTCAAAATCATATCATGAGGTATATAAAACCTATTAAACCATTCATATTCATCTTATATTTTAAAATTAGAGTTCATATCTCATCCACATACATGCAAACCTATGGATGTGTGTGATGCACATGACACTTCATTTATTCTACCTCATGACTAATTTATTCCACTGAATGATGGAGTTAAATTGAATAAATATATATATTATTGTTAAATTGGAGATGAAAATGTTATATCCTCATTAGAAACCCCTTATTTCATTTCTCCATGGCCTCAAGAAGGTCTACCCTAGAGTATCACCTATAACCATTCTTTGAAATGCATGATATTATTTCTTCCCTCAAGTTCATGGCTCATCTAATGCTTATAGGTGGTATCAATAATTTTTTATTAATAATTATGGTTTATTAAGGCTATTTTAAGACCAATCAAGGAAATAAAACACTTGAACTAGTTTAAAACCTACTTGCAATCCTGAATGTAACGTGCCAACAAGGAGGAGGAATTTGTTTCTTGATAAATATTATTTATTAATATGATGTACCTAATTATATTAAAACCATAAATGCCTATTTTAAGCCTTAAATAACTTGAACATAACTAGTTTATTCCATATACTTCTAGGATAGAGAAATAGAGGTAAACCTAAGTACTACTTGGATGAATAAGGCATTATGAGCCCCTTACACTCTTAGTAATTGTTCATAGAGTTAATGGGATTAAATAGGACAGTCATTCCAAAAATTTTAAGGTCATATATAACCAATACTATTACTAATATATAATCTTCAAACCTTCTCTCTCTTCCCTATACCAACTAAAAATTGAAGTGCCTTTTGGAGCTACCAAAGAGAGTGATAGGAAGAATGAGTAGGTTTTTGTTCTATTTGAGTTTGAAACTTCCTCAAATGCATGTATTTTTACCTATATAAAATGGATGAATCCATAGTAGTGTCTTTAAGTGGTATTTTTAGACACCTAAAATTGTCCACCAATGGCTTCATACCAGATTATAGATCGATTCTTACCAATCTTTGCATATTAAGCCTAAGAATCACTAAACATCCTAAATTCACTTGTGAATCACTCATCAAGTATTATAATCTCATTAATACATCCCTAATTTTGGTATCCTACCATAAAAAAAATCCTCTCATGGATTCATCTCCAATCATTCCATGGCATTAAAACATGCAATTTGGGTTATAGACCAATTAAATGGGGCAAGTGCACACATAAATCAAATCTTGAAATGCTAAAAATCCTAAACATAATTAATTAACATGAAAAACCTAATAAAATTAATATTTTAATTATCTATGAGTAATTAATTCAATTATAAAAAAGGAAATTCAAAAATGTAAATATCCTAGCATTTTCATAATTACCTTTTATGAGTTATCAAGCCTTTGAAAATATCTATAAATATCTCAACATGAATATTCATTACTAATCATGACCATTTGAAACCTTTTAACTCTATTGATGTTAATTAAATCACTAAGGTTAGGTTTTAACCCATTCTAATCTCTAACTAAATATTAGCTCACCTTAGGTTGGAGTTAGTTTCTAAACCTATAAATACAAGCCTAGACCTCTTTATTTAGAGAGTTTGGATATAGTAAAGTTATAATGATGGTTTTATATAAAAATTTCATGACAATAGTGTTATAATGCCAAAATCATAAGAATAATACATACCAAGAAATCCAAGCCAATGGTGCTAAAGAGAGAAGTATCCACACAACTCCATTTGCCAAAGACTCTTTGAGCACAAGCTAAATAAGACAAACAAACACATCATTTATAGAATTCAAGTAAGGTAAGGAATTTTTTATTCTTTGCATTTTAGTTGTGTTTCTAATTGGTTTTGTTCACTAATATCACCTTATGATATAGGAAACTAATTTTTATTCATGTTAGTGTGTTTTTATTCAAGCTTTCTTACTTGTTCTAACACATGATCCAACCACCCTTCTTGGATTCCTTGATCATAGTATTTACTCTAAAAAATTGAATATATCTCTTAAAAACCTATTTTATTTTACTATAACTACCATATTTTGTCCTGAAACCTGATTTAAATGAAGTGACATGTGTTTTTGGAGCTCTCTCATGCTTGTACAGAAGTGGGGTGATGTGTCAACCACTTCCTTCTTCTATAAACCTATCATTTCTTACCATATTCCTTCTTGAGATGTTAAAAATGGTCAAAAATATTTTCAAAATGAGATGCAATGTTATAACAAGATGTTCGACTTCTTTAAATTACTTGAATATATCAAAAGGAGCATAAAATGAATTTGACATGTACTAGATGACTCAACAAGGACTTTTAAACCCTTTGACACTCTTTGACCTACTTGACATAAGGCACATAATGATTATACAATAAGGATAATAGAAATCAAACTTGCCTTAAACTTGTCAAAAATACCTTAAAATATGCTAAACATGCCTTATGATGGGTTTTTAAGCTTGACAACCAAGGTGAATACTAGACAAGACGTTTTTTTTTTTAACTAGACTATGATAGTTAAAATTCTAGCTAACATCTTTATTGACCTCATGTGAATGCATGATTACTATGCATCTTGACTAGTCACTTAGTACATCCATTAGTCTATGGAGTCATGACTATAAATAAAATTGATAATTGATACACCTGATAAAGACTCAAACTCACACTAGACCACACAATAAATGGAAAAACACATGTCAGAGTCATTTAGTGAAAACCACATAATAAAGATTACACAAAACACTATACCAATCACTTACATAAAATAAAAACACCACAAGACTATATACAAAAAAATAAACTAACCTCAGTAACAAGGCTTTAAGTGTATCCCATTGATGTATATATTAAATTCTTCTCGATTGAGTCTTGATTTATGGAAGGCATTGTGTTATTTTTATCCAATTATTACATAGGGCCCACTCTATAATGTGTCAAACTTTGTGTATTTACTAGGTTTGTCTTTGTCCTCATACCACATCAAAATAAGATAACCCTTGTGGAAATTTATTTCACTAGCTCTCCTATCAATGACTTTCTTCATTTTTTTTTGGTGGTACTCTAAAGTATGCATGTATTCATCCTTATTCTCATTTATTTCCATAAATTCTACCATCCTCACCTCTCTTAGGTCATTTTATATTTGGTCTAGTTGATGTGCTAACTCCAATTCTAGCATCTCAAGAGAAATAGGTAATTTGGCCTTCCTTTCATATACAAACATGTATGGTGAATCACCCATAACCCTATAATGAGTGACTCTCTCAGCACATAAGGCAATATTTAACTTTGTATGTGAAGTCATTTTATTGTTATCAACTGACCACTTAATGTTCTTGATCAATTTTTATTTTTAGACTAAGTAAATCCATTCCCTAGGGGATAGTACTTATAATATGTGCTTAGGTATATCCCATGTTCACTAGCTGACTTGTTGAGATCATCACACCCCATTTTGAAAAATGGGAACCCCATGAAAATTTTGGATCATTCACCCTAAGAAATACCTTATAATTGGTATCCCATGACTAAAACCACCCCTTTATATGACTTGAAAAATTTAAGAGTCATGTTAGTACATGAAAATTTTTAAAGAGGTACTTTTTAAATATTTAATTAATGTCTAGTTCATTAATTATATAATTTTTTAAAAAGTGATATTACAAGGGGTTACATTCAAATATCCAAGGTATGATCCTTAGAACTTGATCAAAGTTACTTAATTGATATTTTTGAATCATGTTTTAAATTTAACTATGACCAAATTCATGTTTGAGACTGACGTGTCATGATCTGAAGTTTCAAACTAATGCCCAAGTCATATTTCAAGCTCAAAGTTTATGAATTTAGATTTGTCCATTTTATTTTATCTCACAATTTTCTAACTTTCACACCTTTTCAATTGGCAAGAGATGGAAATCATCTCAACCTCAATTGACATGTGGTAGTGTCACATTCATTGGTTATGAAACCACGTAAAATTCCAAACTTTCTTGCATATTTATTAGCCTTTCAAAGTTCATGACGTTGTGACCTAATGGGAGTTTACCACTTGTCATTCAATCATGACATTTAATCCTACAAAGGAGTTAAAAAGTTTGAAACCTAATGATGTAATGAGAGTGTGCCATTTGTCATTTATTCATGACATTATTAATCATGAGGAAGTTCCAAAGTTTGAAACCCCATGACCCAATAGGAATATACCACTTATCACTTAGTTGTGTTATTCTAGATCACAAAGAAGTTGAAAATTTTTCAACGCCATGATCCAATAGTAATGTGCCACTTATCACTTAGTCATGGCATTCTAATTTAAAAAAAGACCTATAAAGTTTGCGACCCCATGACCTAAGGGGAGTTTTTTTACTTATCACATAGTCACAGTGTTCTAGTTTTTAAGGAATTTCTAATGTTGATGACCTTGTGACCCAATGGAGGTTTTCCACTTCCCACTCAGTCATGATGATCTAGCTCATGAGGAAGTTATAACTCAATCAAAACACACCATGTGGTGCCCAATTATGTCCTTCCAAGGATCCTATTATTTTCTAAAGACTAACAATAAAGCAATCTTATTACATTTTTACACTTGTCACTTAGTCCCATCCCCCATAGTTAAGATGCAACATTTTAATTTCAAATACTATGATTTCAAAACAAGGTGACACATGGTAGTTAGTCACTCAATCTTGGGTAGATAAATATGATGTGGAAGCCACTCAATAGGTGGGAGCAATGGGATGAAGATATGGACCCATGTTCCATGGTAAGAATATGATAAAAAATCCATAAAACCCAAAAACTAGCAATCAAATAAAAATGTGATACTTGGTAAAGTGTCACAATATTTGGGTCCATTAAAAGTTTCATATAACAAAGTTGTGTGATAGCGTGAGCCAATAAAAACTCACCACCTACAAAATTAGTAGAAGTCCCAAAGCCATGTCAACTAAAGGATAAAATGGGTGGATCCATGTGATGATTAAATAAAAAGTAACCCAATTGAAAGGTGACACTTGGAAAAATATCATGCAGTCCACCTAGATGGATTAATATTTAAAATAAAAAGCTAAAATGTCTAAAAGGGCACCAAGTTTTGAATACATGTCAAAAGGTCATTTTTTTGGTGGCATAAAAATATTCATAAAGTAATAGTTGTAGATGAAAATTAAATGTTGATGGGTCTCATTTTGGTGGATATAAATCCAAGTCACCTGACTAAAAAAGTCAAACCTATGATGATAAGACATGTGGATAGAGTGAATGTAGTGATTGATTGATTCCTCAAAGTAAATTTTTTAAACCATTACAATACAATTGAAGATCCAACCCATCTTTAAATAAATGAAAATTAAAAAACTTGCCATTTAAGACTTGCATTGCTCATTTTGATTCTAAATTTGAAGTTTAAAGCTTACCATATCAAAGTAATATGTTTACCTTTAGCTGTTATCTGCTAAGAGTTTTGAGGCATTCTATGATTTTTTATAAGGATTTATATGCATTTTTTTAACATTAAATCAATACACAATATCATCAATAATAAAATTTGAAACCATGTATGAAGCTAAAACATTTGGAGTCAATAGGTAGGAACAAGTTTCATTCCTTTATTCTTATGGGATAAACATCATCTTTCACGATAATAATTTTAAATTTATTACATTAGCTACCAAAGATAAAAATTATAATGACTTTTTATAATACATATAAAAAACTATGGACTGAGATAATGATGATGAATAATGATGGAATGAAGTAGAGGATAGATTAGATATTTTGGAACTCAAATCTACAAGCTTGCACAAAGCATCATTTAACCTAGAGGTACTCCCTTGTGTAAACTAAGTCTACCATATGTTTATTTAGTCTAGGTGCATTAATAATATGATTAAATATTTGAATTTGGGCCAATATATTTCCTTCATAACTAAGCTACCCTTCTAGGCTTATCATTATTTTCCCAAACTAGAGATTGTATATAATCAAGAAATAGCTTCAAAGGCATGACATTAGAGAGGTTTTAAGATATTGTGCTAAGAATAAATAAAATTTTGGATGAAAAAAAAAATTATCTAAATTCCTGTCACATAATTCAAAAAGGGAGTACAAATGGGAATAGCCATGATGAATTAGTTGCATTAGGACAAAGACATAGGTCATGTGGATGAGAATTGGATTCCACTTTTGTCAAAGATAATAGATTATGTAAAGACTCCCCATTTAGGAGAAATTATGTCTTGTAACATATCATCACAAATCATATAAGTCATGTCCAATCATGGGAATCATTTTTACATGATGTCCTACCTTGTGGATGCCATCTACACCACCCAAAAATTCCCTCAGTTCACTAATTAAGACCTCAAGCTAAAATGGACTATGCCTCATACCTTATCAAAAGTTAGAGTGTACAAGTATAAGTGAGAGATGAGTGTTATAGATAAAAATTTCTACCCTATAGTATACTAGGTAAGCCATGAAAGGCCCATGCCTAATATATCAAAAAAAATTGAGCAACCTTAAATACCCTGAGAGCCTATTGTACCAACCCAGATTGCACAATTGTGAGGATAGTTGGCATCAAGACATCCCATCTTAAGTTGCTCATTAAAGTGTTAGATAAAATAACTAATCAAGAAATTCCTTTTCATCTACTCATATGGGTAGACAAATTATTTGAAAATGAAAGGAGTGAGTTGGTTCGTCCTCAATAGTCTAACCTTGGTGAAATTTTTGGATTATTTATATTGAGTAAAATTGGAGTGTATTTCAGTTAAAATATAAAATAATTTATTTAAATACAAAAATATTATCATAAATACGTAATATTCACATCATATTCTATGATATCATTACAACCTTTGAAGTATTTGTGTATTCTAAAAGATCCTTGAAAGATTGGCTCATGTCTGAAGACATTCTGGCATTGCCCCTCTGATCTATTTAAATTTCATCTAAAGAGATTAATGATGGGCATTTTATCAAACTATTTGAATATATCAAGGTTTGTTTCATTTATATTTACAAATATCTACATAATTTTAACTAATAGCTTTAAATATGTGGTAAATAAGTGTAAAGAGCAATGTCTAGGTTGATTATCTATGAAAGATTGCTAAGCCAAGGCTTTAGAAATATAAATTAGGATCATTCACATATAATTAAGGTTTTCTTTGCTCTAAGATGTCATGATAAGTATAATACACTAATAATTATTTTAAATATCTTGTTCAATGTTGATCTTTGTAGTTTAAACTAGGTTTCTGACAAAAGGTTTGTGCAATATTTGAAGTTTTGAAGGATATAGATCGACAAAGGTAAAATAAGACAACTCTACTTGGCTAAAGGCTTTTCTATGGGGTTCATTTATGTTGATTTGACCAATATTTACCTTATTTAATATTATTTAATGAAACTTTATGATTTTTTTTTTTTTTCATAGATCCATTACTTAGCATCTTAGAGTTACCTAAGATCTAGACCAAATCTGACTCTAAAAATAGAGACCCCCTTGGATATTTTGAAACCCATAATAAAGGTAGAACCAATAAAGGTATATGTTATAATTCTAAATACCATCCTACCACTCTAGTGAACCATATTTTGTATCCTCTATTTTACATCTATCTAGTTATGGCACAACTAGGAGGATCCTCTGTGAATGTGCTCGAACCTGTGCATGATTTGCCCAAAAACCTTGAAAATTAACTCCCCCTTTTCAATCCATCTAGAGATATAATTAATTAGTAACATATCAAGTCATTTAAGGTATCTCTTAATCTTTTGAACATCATCCACAAAGATGTATCTTATATACTCTTCCTATTTACCTTCAGGGAAGCTACCTATGATGGGTTCTTCAATTTGCTAGAGGATCTCATCATAAGGTAGAACCAGTTTAATGATACCTTCATTTCATAATTTGGAAGGGTCATTATCCCTAGGATTATTTACCAATAATTCATTATCCTAAAATGAGACTCAAGTGAGCCCATAAGAACCTTCAATCCTAAATTCTATAAGATGTATAGCCTCACCATAGCTCCCTATCAACCTATAGATAACTTGGCACTTGAAATTTAAAAAAATGCCATAAACCCAATGACTTCCATATTTCTGTGTAGGGCCATGAATTTCCATATGCTACCACTCATATATGTAGAGGCCATACACATTGATGAGAAAATCTACCTACAAGAGCACCCTACCTTTTTTATCCTAAACATCAACCTAGCTTTGCTTTCTCTCAACCTAGTTCCAAACATAGATCAAAATGTACCTATGTTAAAGCAAATAACTAGCCTTAACTAATTTCCATTAATTAATGCATCTCCTGGTCAACAATTAGGATTCTTCAATCAGATTAATGCTTGGGCTCATCCCCAAAACAATAGTCAATCTTTGGTCCCTGTAAACAACTCTAATACCCAAAATGTTGTCCATAAAACAGTTTAGAATGCTAATATTGAGACCTCAAAGGAATACTTAGAATCAATTCATAGAATATTACAAAAACTAGGTAGTGACATTCTAAATTTACAAAGACAAATGAGAAACATGGGGAAAGTTCTAATATAAATTACATGTTTCAAAAGTATAATATACCTTTCAACCAGTTTAACAATAATAACAATGTCAATGATCCCTAAGCCAATAATATGGATAAAAAATATATTTATGAATTAGCCTTACCAATTAGTGTGGGGTCCATAACATGGCCTGACATGGAGAGCTAGACTACATAGAATTTTTTAATCCTTTTTAAATGTTCCAAGGTGAGCTATAAAGTTATGATGTTGTCTCAGATAATGAAAGAAATATCCAAAATTTTAAAAATACAAGAATGACTAACAATGGGTCTAAATTTGGCAAAGTGGATCTTATGGTTAAAAATTATGAGATTGCGTACCAAAAAGAGAATGATCCTAAAAATAACATAGATTAGTTCCATGCTTTCCAACAATACCAAAATAAATTTTTTGTCTTAATTAATAGAGCTCAAAATAAACTTATGACAACTTCCACACCACCGAACATAGTTGACACTCACCCAAATTATAGAACCAATAATGATCCTCCTCCCCCAAGGGAAATGATGATCAACCAACTATAGAGTCTCCTACAACTAGATTCAAATTTAGATATAACATTTTAGAAGACATGAAGAATATTAAATAAAATATTACCTTACATGAGCTTACTCAAATCATTGAGAATCATGATTTACTACTAAAATCATTAACTGAGAAATAAAACAACAGTAAATCTAAAAACATGAATACAAATGTGGTAATGTACAAAATTAAGGTCATGTTTCCTCTATTTTTGTTGACTATTAGAATTTTTGGGAAGAATGTACATAATTGTTTACTTAATTTTAGGGAATCTTCTAACATAATGCCCATAGGTATTTTTAAAAATCTGTAACTAAGTCCAATAAAATTTCACAAAGTTATTGTCTAGCTAGACAAGTCAAAGGTTAAGGTGGTATGAGAAAATTTGAACATTTGAATGTAGTTGTCTCATGAATTTTGGATGAAATATTTCATCAACATTCAAGTCATATAAATCCCAGAAGCATATAAGATGTTGTTGAGTAAGACTAGACAAAATCCTTGACCAGATACATGTCAATAGATTGATTGCACATGTGGATACCTTGAATGTGTGTGATCAATCAAATCCAAATTAAATGAGATATGAGAATGAAGTTTGTGATAATAGAATATAATTCCAAGAATGAAAAGGTAAATTACCAATCCATAGACTTGGGTATGTATGATCTTGATACTACTTATTTAAATCAAAGTAACTAAGTGGCCAAGGATGAAGGATTTTGGACAATGTAATTCAAAGATACAAGAGCTAAACAAGGTTGAGGGGTAGATATTATATTGATGAATCTAGTTGGTAAACAATATTTGGTGTCTTATAGACTTTAGTTTCCATGTACTAATAATCTTGCAGAGTATGAGGCATTGATCTTAGGACTCCAATTCACCATCAAGAATAATGTAAGGTAATTATGAGTCTCTGGTGATTCAAAATTAGTCACTAAGAAGGTACGTAGTTAGTATCAATGCAAGATTTCTTATTTGAAGAAATATAAGTTTAGACCCTAGTATTTTATTGAGTGTTTTGAATTATTTAACTTCACCTCTCTACCTAGGTATCAGAATTAGTTGGCAAATGTGTTGAATTCTACAATGACAAATCTATCACCACCTGAGGCCCTTGAATTGTAGAAGTTTATAATCAAAATGATATCATGCCCTTATGTGCTAGATAATGCCAATCACTTGTAGATGTTTGATGATGGTAAGCAAGTCATCAATTTAATGACTAGTTCTAGAGCCTTTGATTCACATATAATTGAAAAAAAGGAAGAAGAGTCTACAAAGGAAGTTAGAACTAGTGAATATGGTGCAATCCAACTTAATAAGAATAGAATTCTTTAGGGATAGTCTCTCTGGGAAGGATATTAAATCAAGATAAGTTAAAAATTGATACCAAGGCACCCAAATTAAGAGGTAAATACTATAAGAAAATTAATCTAGGTTTGTTGAGTAACCCATATAATATCAACATTAGGAAGGTCTATACTAAGGAAGAGTTTACTAAAGATACTAAAATATTTTCCAACTTCAAGGATGTCCTTACATGGTCTTTTAAAGATCTCAAAATATTTGACACCTAGGTCATCATTCACATTATCCCTTTAAATTAATCATGAAACCCTTTTAGGAAAAGGTAGATACCCATATAAACCATTATAGAGCCACTAATTTATAATTAAGTGAAGAAGTTACTAGATGTAATAATTATTTTCCCAATCAGATACTCCATATGGGTGGCCAACTTAGTCCTGATAAAAAAAAGAATGGTGAAATTAGACTCTGCATAGACTTCTAAAACCTCAAGAGATCTTAAAAAAAGGATATCTAAAAATTTAAATCTTTATATGAGGTAATTATAATGTTTGGTATCTCTCAAATGATGTCTTTACTAGATGGCTTCTCAGGCTACAACCAAGTGCTAGTCAACAAATAAGATAGGATGAGGATTGCCTTCATGACCAAGTGGGTGACATTCACATATAGAAGGATGCCTTTCATACTTATCAATGACAAAGATAAATTTTAGCATGCCATGGATATGAATTACAATTATTAATTGGTAAGTGGATTATTATTTATATGGATGATTTAATCATTTTCTCTAAGAGCAAGAAATATCACATGATGCATCTCCAACAAGTTTTGGAAAAATGTAGGACTATTAGTATCTATCTAAATGCCAAGAAAAGTATATTTTATGTAACCAAAGGTAATCTCTTGGGGTATATAATCATGAATTATGATATGGCTATTGACCCAAATAGAATTATCACTGTTTTTAAGGTTAATTTTCCTAATAGTAGGAAAGACTTAAAATCATTTTTCATAAAAATTAAATCTGTATTCAAATTAATTATAGGTTTCACTAAATTTTTTACATACCTAAATGTTATGTTGAAAAAGGATATATAGATTGAATGGATGTCTAAGACTAAAAAATCTTTCCAAGACATCAAGGAAGCCATAGTACGGGTACTAGTATTGATTATCTTTGATTTTGGGAAGGATTTCTACCTCTATTATTTTTCTTCTAACCACATGATTGTTGTTATTTTAATGCATAAAGTAGAAGATAAGGAACACATTATTGCCTTCATGAGTAAAAAATTGAAGGATGTTGAATTGAGATATTTGTTCCTAGATAAACAAGCATATGTTTTGGTAAATTTCATAAAACAATTCAAACACTACATCCTCAAAAATAAGACTCCTGCCATTATACATGACCTTAACATTAAGCTTATGCTCAGCCAAAATGAGCTAGGGGAAAGATGAGGGAAATGGATGACTAAGATATAAGAATACAATAAACAAATTAAATCAAGCAAGATGGTATGGGGCCAAGGTTTAATTTAATTGATTACTAAGACTAATCCTCATATCGATGTTTTGTAGGTGGAAGCAAAATAGGTCTCAAGTGAACACTAACATAAGGACATTGTCTATTTCCTATTGAATAGTGCTTACCCCCCAAAGTTGAAAAGAAAATAGAGTAGAGAACTCAGGCTCAAAATTTTGCATTTTATGATCAAAAGAAGAGTACTCTATATAAAAATTATGAAGGGATATAAATGATATGAATCTCCTAAAAGGAAGCTACAAACATACTCAATAATTTTCATGAGAAATTGGTAAATGGGAATGCTTCAAGAATAACAATTACCCATAAGATACTTAGAATAGGCTATTACTAGCCTATAATATTCAAGAATGCACATGATCACATTTGAGCATGTCATCAATGTCAAGTGTTTGACAATAAAGAAGTAAGGGAAGCCATGTATTTACAACTAGTGATTGAAATAAGGCCATTTGCCTATTTTAGATTGGGATTCATTGGAATCATCCACCAAACTCTTTGGTAGGCCACAAATCCATGTTAATAGCCACTAATTACTGCACCTAGTGGATTGAAGTAATTCCCACTAAGAACTACAGGCCAATTGATGTCATCAAATTCTTGGAGGAAAATATTACTACCAGATTTGGTACTCCTTTAACTCTGGTATGTGATAATGTCTTGGCTTTTTTATCTACAATATTTATAAAGTGGGCCTATGATAATAAGATTATTGTCAAGTTTTCCTCGAACTATTATCTAGTAAGGTACTAGTGTTACATAATCAACAAACAAGAACCTAATGAATGTAATAAATAATTCAATGGATAAAAATCTAAAAGAATTGAATTAATTATTTAAATATTCTCTCTTTTCATATCAAACTAAATACAAGTAGGATTTGAAGTCATCTCCATTTTTACTACTATATGGGAAATAACCAATATTTCCCATCACATTGAAACTACCTAATTATGATTTAATGGCTTAATATATGGATGAAAATGAAATAATTTAATTGATAATATTGAATATGATCTAGATGGAAGATTCTAAAGATGAATCCCTCAAGAATTTCAACAAATACTAGAATGTAGTCAAAAGGCAGTTTGAGAAAAGGGCTAAAATCAAAACATTATAAATTCTAGACATGGTATTACTTTGGGACAAAGCCCATGATAAAAAAGGATAGCATGAAAAATTCATGCCCCTTTGGATCAGGGTTTATTAAATTACAAATATATTAGGTGATAATGCATTCAAATAAAAAGACTTAGGAGAAGACTTAGATCTAGTAGTGAATGAATAGTACTTGAAGCACTACTTATTAGCTTCCCCTTTCACCCCCACCAAAGGACTGTGAGTTAGTTTGGTGTAGCATAGGTATACGTAGGTTAGTTTCCTTTATACTTTGATTTCTCATTTTGTGTTTACTTTTAGTTCTTTTATTTCCTTAGATTAGTCGCTATGTGTTGTATCTTAATAATAACACCTATGGATAGTGTCCCAAGTTTCTATTTCATTTTCCCTAGGTTAAAAAATCTAAAGTGTTGAAGTTTTAAATCCTATGCACATCCCAATAACTATTTATCCAAAGTGAGAAACTACACTATGTGGTGGTTTGGAAAATTAGAAGGATCTAATTTTAAAGTTGTCATTTCATGAAATCTGTGCTTCTATTATGATTTTAGTCTAGTTCTAACAAGAATACATATGACAGAATGAAGGTCTCAATATTTTTTAAATCCATGCATACTAGATCTTAATCTCATATCACAAGATTGTTTGGGTAGAATTTAGTCACTAAAAGTGAGTTGTATTGAGAAAAAGTTTTGAAACCCTTAAAACATGGCCAACAAATGGATTCTTAACCTTCAAGGGTTTGAAAAAATAAATAAAAATATGTGTATCTAGTTGAAATATACTTGACACTATAAGTTGCATTCCTTTCAAGGTGATTTGGGTAACCTTCATTAGGGCTATGTACGATCAGCTGGTAGTGGGTCAAGGCTTAGAGTGGAGCCAAAGGTATCTCTATCTAGGCTATGGATGCCTAGATGGAAGTAGATAAATTCCCAATCCATTCCCTTAAAATATGAGCATAATTATATATGTCTAAAAAGTGCTTGCTCAGAACCTATGTTCAAGGCCATGAAGCTTGAAGTTGTTGATTCTAAAACCCAAAGGCATACTGGTCAATCAATTCAAAGTACATACATAGTATGAATGTTTTTTTATATTTTTAGGTTTTAATCCATCAAATTTAATTTTATTAGTTTTGAAAATTAATTTTAATATTTTCTACATCCACCAAGGAATGACTTCTTGGGGATTATATTCTAAACCATGATATCTAAATTCTAACATATTGGTATATTTCCTATGGAGGTCACCATTTATTCAGATCAAAATGACTCATTTTTCGAAAATGGGGACCCCATGAAAAATTTATATCATTCACCCTAAAATATACCTTGCCATTGGTATCTCATGACTAAAACCTCCCCTTTGTATGTCTTAAAAAAATTTAAGAGTCATGTTAGTCCATGATAAATATTAATAAGGTACTTTTTAAATATTTCATTAATGTTTAGTTCATTGATATTTATAATGATCTAATTTGTCTAAAAGTGATCTTATGAGGGGTTAAATTCAAATATCCAAGGTATGATCCTCAAAACTCAATCAAGGTTACTTAACTGAGGTTTTCAAATCATGGTTTAATCTTAACTATGACCAAATTCATGTTCGAGACTGGCATGCCTTGATCTTAAGTTTTAAACTAAGGGAAAAATCAGATTTGTGCTCAAAGTTTATGAATTTAGACATGTATATTTTCTTTTATATTATGATTTTCTAACTTTCACACCTTTTCATTTGGTAGGGGTCTGACACCAGCTCAGCCTTAATTAACACAGAAGTGTTGCATGCATTAGTCAATCAGCCACACAAGTTTCAAACTTTGTCATATTTATCTTATCCTTTGAAATTTAATGACCCCATAACCAAATGGGAGTTAACCACTTGTCATTCAATCATGGTGTTTCAACCTATAAAAGAGTTAAAAAATTCATGACCCTACAACCCAATGAAAGTATACTATTTATCACTGAATCACAATGTTCTTACTCATGAGTAAGTTACAAAGTTAATGACCTCATGAACCAATGGGAATATACCACTTATCACTTAGTCACAATGTTCTAACTCATAAGTAAGTTACAAATTTCATGACACCATAACCTAATAGGAGTGTGCCACTTATCACTCAGTCATGGCATTCCTTGTTTAAAAAGGAGTTATAAAGCTCATGACCCCATGACCCAATGGTATTTTACACTTGTCATTTAGAAAAAATGTTTTATTTTATAAGGAAATTCTAAAATTTATAACCCCATGACCCAAAGGGAGTCTTCCACTTATCACTCAGCCACAATGTTATATCTCAAGATGAAGGTACAACTCAATTAGAACATGCCAAGTAGTACCCAGTCATGGCCTTTTAAGGATCCTATTATTTTCTAAAGACTTATAATAATTCAATCCTAGTAAATAATTCCAATTAGTGCTTAATAATTCTCCCCATAGTCAAGATGCAACATTTTAATTTCAAAATATTATGATTACATGATAAGGTGGCACATGGTAATTGGTTGCTTAATCTTGGGTAGATAAATTCAATGTGGAAGCCACTTAATATTTGGAAGTAATGGGATGAATACACATGGACCCATGTCTCATGTAAATAATGAGATCAAAAAATACATAAAACCTAATGACATTGTGATCAAATCAAAATAAAACACTTGTCAAAGTGTCACAGCATTTGGCTCCATTAAAAGTTTCATACAACAAAGTCATGTGATAGCTTGAGATAATAATAATTCACCACCCATAAAACTAGTATAAGTAACAATTCCACATAAACCAAAGGATGAAGAGGCTGATCCATTCAATGATTAAATAAGAAGTGGCCCAATCAAAATGTGACATTTTGAAAAGTATTGCATGATCCACCCAAATGATTTAATATTTGAAATAAAAGTTTGAAGTGCCCAAAAGGGTGATAAGTGTTGAGTATATGTCAAAAATAATTACCAAGGTGGTATATAAATATACACAAATAAATAGTTTTAGGTGAGAATTAAATGCTAATGGGGCTCATTATAGTAGATATAAAGCCAATTCACCTCACTGAAAAAGTCAAGACTATACTAATAAGACATGTGAAAAGAGCAAAGGCAATGATTAGTTGATTTCTTAAAGTAAATTTTTGAATTAGTTAGAATAAAATTGAAGATCCAACCTAACTTTAAATCAAGGAAAATTAAAACACTTTCCATTTATGACTCACATTTCTCAATTTGATTCTAAATTTGAAATTTGAAGCTTACCATCTCAAAGCAATAAGTTCACCTTCAGTTATTATCAACTAAGCATTTTTAAGCATTCTATGATTTTTTATAAATAAATTTTTGCATTATTGTACCATTAAATCAATTTTCAAGCTTTTCAATCTTATAATTTGAAACCATGGCTGAAGTTGAAACATTTAGAGTCAACAAATAGTAACAAGTTCCATTCCTCTATTTGCATGGGACAAACATCATCTTTTGGGATAGAAATTTTGACTCTATTGCATTGGATACCAAAGATAATAATTATAATTATTTGGTATACCATGTATAAAATACTAAGAACTAAGATAGTGATGGTGAATAAGAATCAAATGAAGCGAGGGATAGATTAGATATTTTGGTACTCAAATCTACAAGCTTGCACAAAGTAGCATCTAACCTAAAGGTAATCCCTTGTATAAACTTAGTCTACCATATTTTTATTCAATCTAGGTGCATTAAAAATATGATTAAATATTTGAATTTGGGACAAGATATCACCTTCATATTTAAGCTAACCTTTTAGGCTTACTATGATTTTCCCAAACTAGAGATTGTATACAATCAGGAAACTATGACTCAATGGATCCAAACCCATGATATTAGAGAGGTTTTAAGAGACTGGGCTAATAACAAAGGAAAGTTTGTATGCAAAACCAAAATCATTCAAATTCCCATCACATAATTTAGAAAGGGAGTATCAATGTAAATGGCCATGATGAATCAGTTTCATGAGGCTTGTTGGCCAATTTTGGCCTACATACAAAAATTTGCCTAGATGGATTAGTATTCTAGAAGTCCTAGTATGGAGTAAGAAGCTAAGCAAATTTTTGGCTGAGAAGTAGATATATAAGTAGATCTAGAATTTTAATTAAAAGGATCTAATAGGTTTCCATAGTGTTCATGTCATTTAAGGAGCTAAAGTAGGTTTTCTCAAAGTCTCATTAGTTTAATAGAGATTTGAAGGGATAAAACCAACTTATACAAGCCTAGAGGAGCCAAATCATCATGCCACATCATGTAGGAAAGGATAGGTTAGTTTGGTTAAGCATTTCATAAGATAGGTTAGTCTGGTTGAGTATTTCATAAGTGCACATAGGAGGTTGAATAGAGCTAAAATATTACATGAACATGATGTACTTTATCCAAATAATATCCCTTACAAATTTTGTGCCTTGAAGAGTTTTCTATCTCAAGGCATAAGCTTTTGAAAATGACATAACAGTGTGGGATGTGCCAAGAGATGTCAAGTTCAAGATATGAGAAATAGTTGTTTGGACTCAAAAATACTTAATAATATTTAAGTAAAATAAATATTTGATAAGTGTCAAGATCTCAAGGTTTTAGATAACAAATCAATCGCACACAAGTGATCTCTTTAAAGCCATTAGGTCAAAAGATCCTAGATTGAGATCGATGATGCACATAAAAGAAAATCAATGATCCTCATTCAAGGATAGAGTTAACAAGTCAAAAATAGATCAATGGTGTGTGTTTTATTTTTAAATAGAGGATAAATTATGAGTTAAAGGTCAAAGGTAGAGGATCCTAAGGACAAATGAAATGGTATTAATTATCTCGATCATGGTGACTGTCGAGCAAATCAATGAACCACATTGGATCTTATGGTTCTAAATGGAAATCAATGGTTCATATTTGATCAATTTAATAAATATCAATGATGTGGATTTAACCTTATAAAGTAGATTGATAATTTGCATGAGGTCAAGGGGTTAATGAGCTAGATTGCATGTGATACCACCACACTATACAAGCATATTAACTAGATGAAACTGATTATAAGATCCTAAGGATAAATGTGGGGTTGATAAGTGGCATGATAAATGGTTAAAATTTGATCAAGTTGATAAATATTGATGTCAAATAATTAATTTCGAAGCTAGAGACTTGCACAAAAAATAAATGGAGTAGAATCGATCAAATCTCTAAAAGGCATAGGATGAGGAAACATGTCTAAGCTTGTAATGGTCAGGTTTTAAAAGGGAGTAAGTAGCTAAAGGAAATTCCATGAAAGTAGACACATTAGATTAAAATATCTCACCACCTAGGTAGGTAAATGCATAAATGTAAGGTCAAATATGATCCAAATAAAGCTAGGGTAAATATTTCAAAGGAGCCAACATTAAAGATCAGTCAAGACCTTTGGTCAAAGTTTTAGAATATACAAGGTCCATTTTTTGGGGTTACAGTATTGTTTCACGACTATGATCATTATTATTTAAAGAAGATATAAACATATAATGATCTCTTGAATTATACAATGTTTAGAGGCATATTAGGTATATTTAGACTTAATAGAAATTAAAAAGGATGTTATGAGGCCTATAGGATTTTCATTGATAGGATAACTATAGGAAAACTAATAAGTAGATTGGTTTTCAATATATAGTAGACCTATAATTAATATTGGAACAGAGGAAGATATAAATGGGATATAGATGAGTTTCTTGTCATTTACCATGGTTATATCCTCCATAAATAGCTACCTAAAACTGCTCAAAACATATATAGTCATGGCTCTATCAGATCAAATGATATGAGGATTTTGTCCTTATAATGAAACTAAATGGAAGATGGCATAGAGTTCCAAGAGGGAGATTTGATGGTTGGAGAATGAAGTTTGAACATTTAATATATTTTCATAGGGTTTCTCTTCATGGTAGGATCATGACTTATCATCCTCAACAAATTATTATCTTCTAGTATGTTTCTCAACCAAGGAGAAAGTTTGAAAATCTTTAGGAAAAATGAAAGGTTAATTTGTCTATGATGGATTAGTCTTGATTGGATAAAAATTTGGTTGAGCATTCATGAAATGTTGCATCATCTCATTTATTATTTTATGATGATGTGTTCCTCCTCTCTCTTCACCCTTTCTCTATATCTCATATTTTCTTCCCTTTTATACCTATCTCTCAGATTTTGGACTCTAACAAGGATTCTCTAATTTTGAATAGAAAGATACTCTCATTTTATAAGGTTATACCCTATCAACATTTTTATGAAATATCTCTTGAATCATTAATTACTTTCTTTACCTATCTCTTTCCTTTAAACTATGTTTAGTTATCTTGTGCATGATGTCATTGTGAAGGAGAATCTTCCATGTCCATTTTCCTTATTTCTTACCTATTTTAGGGTGTTTTCAATTTATTTTGTAGGTCTAGATTTGTGTTATTTATGCCATTAATGTAATATTGGTGTGAATCTTATAATCCTTATTTGCTTCATTCTTTGCTTCCTGAGCCTAGTTCATGAAATACTTGTGCAATTAGCTAGATTTTGAGATTGTGTGAGCTAGTACTATTTTATGCTTCTTCAATGTATATTTCATGCTTGTGTGAGTTATCGTTTAATTTGGTGCATCAACTTTTAGCTTTATTAGGATCCCTTTACCCCCTTTCTAACCCTTTTCCCAATAGTAATATTAGTTTAGGTGATCCATCAATAGGAATCTAGCATTATCTAGAGATTCAAACCCTATCATAAGATACCCACAACTTGGGGTTGTTCCCATTATGTAGATTAGTTGGAGGGATCCTGAATAACCCCTTCCAAGGGTACAAACTAATGTTACAATAATTTTTGGCACACCTAGTGGGACCCAATTCCAGAGAAATATTGGTCAAGTTTGGTGTTGGTTTAATCAATTTGCATTAATTAAAGCTTCCACACAATAGTATCTAGTGGCTCCAAAACAACACTCAACATTTTGGTGTATAGAATTAGCTGCCTTTTATGCCAAATGTGATTACAAGATTAGTTTCTAGAGTTATTCCTTTTGAATTTGTTGAATTACATTTAAACTTAGTTAAAAGGTTGAGATTTGTTAATACAAATCCATATAAAGGAACCTTTATTCTTAAACTAATTTCAAGGTCTTCTTCTACTAGAAGATTTTTTAGCCCCTTTCATTACCATGGAAACCCTTGGATCCTTCCATTTTATGGATATAAATGGTCAAAGTCTATTGAATCTCCAATAATATGATATTATCCCAATAGTAGCTCTTAAGAGTGTGCCCAACTTCACAGGTGACCAATCTTCAACCCATTTTAAACACCTCATGGATGTATCCAACTTCTGTAATATTCATGATGTCAATGAGGAAAATGTGTCCATTAGGTTGTTATCCATCTCTTTCAAAGGTAAAGCCTTAGACTGGTATAAAAACCTTGTATCTAACTCTATCACATCATGGGATTAGTTAGGTGATGCTTTGTGTAAAATATTCTAGGACAAGAGTGACCACTTATCACTTGCAGAATAACTAACCATAATCAAGAAAGGATTTCAATACAAGATTTCACAAGACATCAAACATAATCCCAATCTCTATTTTTCCTACTCCTAACTTTGATTTCCTTTACTATATGAAAGATCTCAATAATGATATTGTAATAATGAATAAATCTATAGGGGGAAACACACTACCAAATGCTTATGAGGTAGCAATCAGAGCAAAAACTTTTCTAGTTCAAGATGGCAATCTCATACCTATACCACTAATCCCTTTGTTTTTTTATATTTAACCACCTCCTATTACCATTCCTCCCCGTATTTTAATTCCTATTATGCCAACACTTGCTACCATACATACACCAAAGCAAGAAAAAGGATTCCACTAGTCATTTTAGTGACTCCTAAAAACATAGGAATTTCCAAGAACTTAAGAGCATGTTCCAATCCTTTGGAAATGAGTTTTTAAATGTAAAAATTTAGAAATCCTAATTCAATATACCTTATCAAGTTACATATCAGCCTCAATAGTAGTCTTATGAAGTAAATAGGCCACCCTACAAAGGAAATCCTTAGGATAAATGCAAGGTTGATAAGTGGCATGATCAATGGTTTGCATTTGATCAATTTGATAAAGATAGATGACTGATAATGAAGGTAAAAGCTAGAGACTCATGAAAAAAATCAATGGATAAGAATCGATTGAATCTCCAAAAGGCACATGATGAGGATACATATCTAAGCTTATAATGGTTAGGTTTTAAAAGGGAGTAATTATTCAAAGGAAATGCCACAAAAGCAGACACATTAGATTCAAATATCTCACCACCCAGGTTGTTAAATGCATAAATGTAAGATCAAATATGATCCAAGTAAATGTAGAGAAAGTATTTCAAAGGAGCCTCTATTAAAGCTTAGTTAGGACATCTAGTTGAAGTCTTAGAATAAACAAGGTATATTTTATGGGATTACAATATTGTTTCATGACTAAGATCATTATTATTTAAATAATATCCACACATATAATGAGCTCTATGATCTAGGAATTTGACTCAATAGAGTATGGTTAGTATGGTGTTAGTTCCAAAATTTAAAAAAAATGAAATAAAAACACCAATATCATAACATCTCTAGGCCTAGACACTAAGGATAGCTTAGTTAATAAAAGCAAATGACAAGCACAACTAAAAAGTAAGTGATCAAATACAAGATTTTGTTCACCTTCTTTGGATGCTCCAAATACCTTTATAGTAGTGGCATGCTTGTCTTGTGCTCATGAAGTCCCTAGCAATGGAAGCTTGGCTACCTCCATCTCTCCTTGGCACATTTGGCTTGTGGCTTGGCTTAGCTTGGAATTAATTTGGAATTATAACTTTTCATAATAAAATCCTTGAAGATATGTGAGCACAATAAATTTTCACCAAAATATCTTAGAAAATATGTTGTGAGGAGTCTTATTTATAGATTTTTGGATTTGATTAGAACCAACGTCAACCATCCATCTCAAGATTGAGATGTGTGGTTGAGGATTAATTCAATTTTTGGAATTAAGTTTGTAATTATCCTCAACATGACCTTGGAAGAGGGGGAAGTTAAGAGGCATGGATGCCATCATGGAAGGCATTAATGAGGCATGGGAGGCATGAATCCTAATATTTATGGAATTTATGGCCTAAAGATGTCTTCCCAAGAAATGAGGTCACTTGATGATGTAAATATTCAATATTCATTTATAAAAACAAGTATTCAACAAGTTTCCATGGAATTTTTTATTAGACCTTGATGTGGGTTAATTAGATCTTAAGTATGATTAAGAACTTTGTGCACAAATGACTCAAATTGATCAGAATGCCTTGTTATTGGTCCTATCACTGGATTAGAATTGGAAGAAATTATCAAATGAATTGGAACCATTATACCATTTAGGATGCTACTAAAAAAATAAAAAATGTACGCATCTTGTGTAAAATATTTGATAAGAAAGAGAAGTTTAGAGCATGTGGGTACATAATTGACAATTTGATAACTAATGTTCTGATCAAATTTAGCTAGCTCATAAATTACATTACCCCATTTAGAGATACCTTGGCCAAAATTGGCACTTGAATATGTTATTTTCACATATTTTAGCATTTTTTATTATTTTTAATCCAAATTATGCATTTTGGGTGTAAATTGGCCAAAATCCTAGTTCGAGGTTATTGATGGCTAGTTTTAGGTGTCTACAGTTTGCCACTATTTGGAAAGATGTTACAAACTATAGGTAAAGTAATGTCTTCTCAAAGAATTAAAAATGGCCTATATGCCAAAAAGAAGATGATGGTTGAAGAACAAAGCTCAAAAAAGTGTTTAGGAATACTATGATGATGCATCCTTAAGGGAGTGGCCATCACATTTGTTGATGGATGGTCCCTCAAAAAGAAACAAGAAGAAATATGTAATTAATCCATAGTTGATATTAGTCCAAATAAGAAATGCATGCATTGATGTAAAAAAGATATTCATTTTTCCAAAGGTGGTTATAATCAAGAATAAAAGTCAAAATAATGATTTTCCCATAGGTGGTTATAATCATTATGAGGACCTAGATTGGCTAAAGATGATTTTACCCTAGTTAGGTCTGATTAACAAGCATAACTCAAGGATATAACTTGGAATGAAGATTAAAGATGAGTGGATGCAAAGTGATGAAAGAGGTGTATAGAGGAATAAGATTAATCAATGTGAATGATTTAGTTGTACCTGTTAATGAGTAGATGCTCATCTTGATTAACAATGATACAACTAGAATGGTCAATGGGTTGATTTGATCAAGATGGGTGAAAAGATTTTCCAAGGAGTTAAGGAGAAACTTTTGTAGATCCATTGATTGTAGACCTTCTTGAAGTTTATTTTTGCTGTAGCATCTGATGGTAGACTTCATGATAGAACACTATAAAGACTTGGCCAAAATATGCATAAGGACTAACTCTCGATCTAATAAACACTTGAAAATAATGCACTAATGATAAAAACCATGATGATAATGTTGACATATGAGTATGGATGGACCCAAGAATAATGTGTGAAAATAATCACCTAATGCATACATATATATAAAGTTGAGGAAACAATTCTAAAAGTAAACAAACAAGCAAGTGATCAAAAAAACAAAAAAATAAACAAACAACTAACTTGAAATAAACAAACAAATAGAGAGCCTAAAAATAAAAGAAAAAGAAAGCATCCTAACAATGACAATGCGCCAATAAGGTGAATCAAGGATAATTGACTAAGCGTAGATAGGATAAATGTTTTTGGATTTTGAAATTTTATGAATGTTTTTGGAGTTTTGAGGTATCTTAACTCATTAGAGAATGACAAGATACCTAATCGCAAAATGATGAGAGTGTTTGGCTTAGGTTACTCCAAAAATTGTGAGTGTATGGAAAGGGAAACTGAGGTGACCTCAACATGAATTGAACATGACCCGCATAATCCTAAAATGACCTCAAGTCATAGTAATTCCATACACATAAAAGGTGAGGAAAAACCAACTAGGTCCGAACAAGTTTTCAAACCCAGTAAATGGCCAGTCAAAGGAAAATAGTAATGGCAAAGTGATGTAATAATGCATGATAAACAAGTGTTTCCCATAGTTTACCCATAGGTGGTTATAATTAGTAGCAAGACTAGTGAAACATTGATTTGCCGTAGGTGGTTATAATTAAGCTCACATAAACAAACTTAGATATAAGATGAAAGATATCTTGCTAGATCAGCTATCACACTACTTTCATAAACTATCATTGAAACATGGATTGGATTGATTATTGAAAATTGATCAGAATCCTCTCACAAAAAGTGTAGGAAGAACCAAATTAGCTAAGATCAAAATAAGATTAGGTAGGATGACTAAAAATAAGCTTTGGTCTAGATAGGAATGGAATGGTAGGATGGTATGGTTTTGCTAAGGATAATGATGATTTGATAAATTTGATAAAATGTTAAGAGGGTTGGTATAAATTTGGATATAATTCCAAGAGGGTTTCCCCTAAGTGATGGGGTGAATTGATGGGTATGTGATAATGGCAAATGGATATGTAATAATGGTAATAGCAAGGTACATATTTTTGGCCTAGGTGTGGTTTTTGATTCTATTATTCCTATTGATGGGGAGATGCACATCCTAATCAAAAAATGATATAAATATAATACTAGATCATGTTAATTACTATCCCACACCTCATCTAAATATTTGATCTTTCAAGAAATTGATGCATATTTAGTTGTCAATAATTCTTTTGTGATCTTCATTGGTCATTGATTCTAATTATTTTAAACTTTGAGACAAGGTATTTTTATAGCCTCTACAAAGGAAAGTGCAACCATGGATAGTAAATAGGGACAAATAATGGATGGTAGGGTTGGTTGTGAAATGGAATGGTTGATGATAATGGAATGTATAATGGTGGGGAAATAATTGAAGATTAGGACTTTCAGTCACATGTAATGTTATTGATGCCATATTTGACATAGCTTTGGTTGTGGTGAGGATGAAGACTTATTCTCTCAATAGGACCATCAATTTTTTTGTTTTTTGGGATTGAAATTAGTTACCATCTAATTAAGCTATAAGTAGGAATATTTTTTATTTGATCTTTGATTTTGTCTTCATCCAGCAGTGAAGAACTTGTGTGCTCAGCTATTGGTGCCTCAAAGAGGTTTTCACCAATAAATTTATCTTGATTGTCCGATAGTGAATTCAATAAGGTTTCACTAAGGAATGTCAACTTTTGACATTGATTATATTTTAGCACTTTCAAAAAAGTTTTACTAGAAGATGTTGAGTTATGACTTTGATTGTCCCCTAGTGCCTTTAAAAAAGTTTCACTATGAGAGTGTTATTATACTACATGAATGTTGTCTTGGCCTCCTTGCTCTTATTTAACCACTATGTCACCATGGATGTAATTTAAAAAAGTGTGATTCTATCAATCCAAATCGACACTTGTGGTAGATGAAATGTTAATGATATGGCTATTTTGGTTCATAGTAATGGCATATGGAATGGTAATGGAATAGGGATAGGTTGCACAATCCTCGTAGAAGATATTATGATAACTTGTATTAAAGATGAAGTACTCATCTTCAAGAAATATATAAGGATCACAAACTTATTCAAATTAATCTACAAGGAATGTTTAACCAATGTTGTAATAGCCATGAACATATTCTTCATCTGAATTTGATTCTAACTCAAGGGACTCTAAATCCAATGTTGAGACCGATGTTGATTCTAATTCTGATGCTAAATCTAATGTCAGTTCAAGAATATAACTTGACTCTAACTCTAATTCTTCATTTAATGGGTGCTTTATTATAATGATGTCTTGTTGAATATTTGGTATTAGATAAGTAACAACCTGTAATTGCATGATGGGATCCACAAAGATTGGTTTATCAAAGTGGGACTTCTCTAGGATGGTAAAAAGGTCAAGATATAACTCCTGAGAGACTATATTATCAATAGGAGGATTTAAAAAAATAGGCACATTGTTGAGGTAATAATTTTCCCAAAGGTTTTATAATCATTAAGTGACTCAATTAAGATTGGCTCATTAGAGTGAGACTCCTCAACAATTAGGATATGATCAATAGGTAATTTATCAGAGGTTGACTTATCACAAATGGTTGATTTAAAATTAACATCTTGGATTAGTTGGTTCTCTTGGCCTTAGTTTTTAATGAGTTAGAAAATACCAGTTCTAAACATAGCTTGGTCTTCAAAAGATTGGATCGATTGAGGTTTGGTGAGGATTGGTATTGGAGGAAGAATGGCCTATGATTGGATAATGGTAGGGCATTGGGGAGCATGATTTCTTGCATGAGCCAAAGGAAAAGGTCCTGAGATGGTAATGATAGGGTGTTGTGTGGCTTGATTGCTTGCACAAGCTAAAGGACTAGGTCCTAGAATGATGAAGGGGCATTGTGGAGCTTGGTTTCTCGTACAAGCCAAAATACTAGGTCTAGGAATGGTAATGGTATTCCTTGGATATTTTAGAGCTTGATAGCTCATATAAACCAAAGGAGGGTTAGGGGTAGCCAATGATTAGATAATAAAAGGATGTCATGAAACTTGATTTCTTTCACAAGTAAAAACATCCAAGTCTTCCTTATAAACCATCCGAATCTTGAGTTGGATCATAATCTAGTTCTTAACTGTGTTCCACATACTAATTATTACAAAGAGGGTATGGATCTGTATCCCAAACAACATTATCTATAGTTGGGTGTATAAATTCCTCTTCACAAGCCCCTTTATACCAAAAAAGGTCTTAGGTTGTATTGTAATTTGTTTCATGACTTTGTTCCCGTGAATGATTAATATGAGGTGGATAGAAATCTATCTCACAAACCATATTAGAATCATTGGGGTCTTGACTAGAGCCATAAAAGTCATTTTGTGTGGCCATTTTATCATAAGTTGTATTGTAAGTGACTCCATTATAAGTGTAGCGAGACATATCCATGTAAATTTTGAAATATTTGAAAACAAAAAGGCTTAGAGTTCTAAAAACTCTAAAAAATGATCCAAAGGAAAAATGGTTCAAACTTGGTCCAACTTGGTCAAAGGGGTGGAGTTGTATCTCTAATGTGGTTTGAAAGTGGAGTTGTATCTCTAAAATAGTTTGTGCTAAGACTTATTGTAAAATAGTCTAACTTCAAATGTCTAATTTCAAATTTCATATGCACAAAAGGTAAAGCATCTAAATAAAAACTAGCATGTCAAAGGTCTAGGTCAAAGTGTTCCAAACAAGGTCTAAACTAGGAAAGGAAAAAGTTGAGTTGCTAAGTCTTTTGTCCAAACGTGGAGTCAAAAACTAGGCTTAAACAAATAGGCATGATTTAATTTGATTTGATTTAATCTAATAAGTTTGGAAACAACTTTGACATAAACCTAGCACATGGAATAAAACATAAACATCATCAGTTGGCATAAGGCATAAGACAAAAGTCTCTTTGAGAAAGGTTGTGTTCTCCCAAATAAAGGCATAAACAATGATGAGGATAGGCTTTACGTAAATAAACCATTAATAGTTTTTAAATTTGGTTAATAGAATTAATGAAGTTATGCAACCCAAAATAGAAAGATCTATGTATCATCCCCATGAATTAAGGCCTAAAAATAAATCAATCAATGTTTGAATCCAAAATTAACAAGGATAATTGAAAACTCAACATTGAAAACTAGGATTTGACCAAACAATTTAGTCAAGATTGGGCAACATGACGGTATAAAATAATGGTCTAAATGGTATGCATGACATGGTTTGAGACAAATGGTTTTTATCACAAGGTAAACTAGTCTTTAAACAAATTGAGTATCCTAAAGATGTAAGCATGCTTGAATTATGTGGTCAATGTTATGTTTGCAAAAGACTCAAAAGGCTCAAAAATGTTTTGACATAATTTGGATAACATAACACTACCCTCTTCAGCCCAAATACATTATTTTGACATGGCTTATGAATAAATAAATAAGTTTTAGTCTCAAAACATACCAAGGAAAAATGACAAAAATACACTAAGTATAATCATCCAAATCCTAGCAAGGGTATGTCAATGTGGGGTTGACTAAACTAGCAAGGTTTTAATCATTCTAAAGGAATAAATTTCAAAATGACTGTCATGCCAAATAATGTAAAAAAAATCATGGATTTTGGGTTTGTATCACTTGGCTCATTGCAAAAATGTCTAGTCCTTTTTGTAACCACTACATCCTATTATTTGCTTAGTGTAGTGTGATGTGCAAAGTGCGACTACATCCTGTGTGCAACTCCAAAGGAGCCAAATGAATTCAATGTTGGGAGATGAAACACTAGGTCAAAGATTCCCTAAAGAACTTATGGGAGCTGATGAAGTCCCCCTCATAAGCCAAGTTACATAAAAATAAATAAAACATGAAATAGAAAGACTTTAGGGTCATTTTCAAGGTCACCCAAACTTTGACAAGTTTTTGGGGAGTGTTTTAGATGACTTTATTTATAAGCCTTAGATTAAGATACTTATAATAGGAATGGCACTTTTGATTCCAAAAGCTCCCTATAGGGGACAAATGGAAGAGCATACATGCAACATTCCTCTTTTTTCCAAACAAAATCCAAGTAAATAACTATTGCAAACAAGAATTGACAAGTGTGTTTAATTTTAAATCCAAATGAAATGTTTGTTGGTGTTCATTTGACCTCTTGGTCTTAGTTGTAAAATTTAAAAAACATTCACCAAAATCATCTAAATTCTTTTTTAAACAACAAAACAAAGTTCCTAATCAAACTTTAAGCATGAAAAAGTGACTTAAACATGTTTTGACCAAAAAATCACACTTGGTCTTGCAATAAAGTTGTTACCATGTCCTTTAGATTTGAAGATCTTTTGAGTTTGAAACACTAAACTTTAGAAAAGTAGCTCTGGGTCTATGTTTTTGGAAAAAACATAGTGATCGACGTTAGTTAATACCACTAATGTCAGTTATAGCTAACTAAGATATGACTGATGTCAATTATACTGATTGACATCAGTTAGGTCAGGTAATCAATGTTGATATTTTTGCTGATGTCGATTACTGTGTAAAAATTGTGGTAACCAAAAATTGTAAAATAAAGTTAGAAAATCAATTTGTAAGACTTTTAAAGACTTAAATAAATTTTTTATAGTTGCAAAAGGATCTCCTTTAGGTGTAAGATAAGTTTAGTTCCACCGGGCATGCCATTATGTGATCTAGGAATTTGACTCAAGAGAGGATGGTTAGTATGGTGTTAGTTCCAAAATGAAAACAAAACAAAATAAACACAATAATAGTATAACATCTGTAGGCCTAAACACTAGTGACAGATTAGTTAACAAAATCAAATGATAAGCATAACTAAAAAATAAGGGATCAAATACAAGAGTTTTTTCACCTTCTTTAGATGCTCCAAATGCCTTTGTACTAGTGGCTTGCTAAGCTTGTGCTCATGAAGTCCTTAGCAATGGAAGCTTGGCTACCTCCATCTTTCCTTGGCACCTTTGGCTTATGGCTTAGCTTGGCTTGGAATAAATTTAGAATTATAACTTTGCATAATCAAATCCTTGAAGATATTTGAGCATAATAAATTTACACCAAAATATCTTACAAATGATGTTGTGAGGCCTCTTATTTATAAATTTTTGGATTTAATTAGAACCAACCTCAACCATCCATCTCAAGATTGAGATGTGTGGTTGAAGATTAATTCAATTTTTTTTAATTAAGTTTGTAATTATCCTCATCATGACCTTAGAAGATGGGGAAATTAAGAGGAATGGAGGGCATCATGGAAGGCATTGATGAGGCATGGGAGGCATTAATCCTAATATTTATAGCATTTATGGCCTAGGGATGTCTTCCCAAGAAATGAGGTCACTTGATGACACAGATATTCAATATTCATTTCTAAAAATAAGTATTCAACAAGTTTCTATGGAATTTTTTATTAAGACTTGATTTGGGTTTTTTAGCTCTTAAGTATGATTAAGCGTTGTGAGCATAAATTACTCAAATTGATCAGAATGCTTTCTTATTGGTCCTAAATTTGAATGGATTAGAATTAGAAGGTGTTGTCATATGCATTGGAACCATTATCCCATTTAGGATGTTACTGACAAAAAATAACAAAGGCATGCATCTTGTGCAGAATATTTGATAGGAAAGAGCAGCCCAGAGCATGTGGGTGTAAAATTGGCATTTTGACTTGAAATGATCTTATCAAAGTTAGCTAGCTCATAAATTACATTACCCCATTTAGGGATACCCTAGCCAAAATCAACACTTAAATATGTTAGTTTCACATCTTTTAGTGTGTTTTTGTGTTTTTAAGCCAAATTATGCATTTTGGGTGTAAATTAGCCAAAAGCCTAGTTGGAGGTTATCAATGGCTAGTTTTAGGTGTCTACAAGCTCTAGGCTTTTACAAGGTTCAGAGATAGAGTAGGTTTATTTAGACCCAATAAAAATTAAAAAAAGAATATATGAGGCCTATAGGCTTCTCATTGACATGATAATTATAGGAAAACCAATAAATGGATTGGTTTTTAATCTATAGTACACCTATGATCAAGATTGGACTAGAGGTAGATATAAATGGGATATAGATCAGTGTCTTATCTTTCACCATGGTCATATCCTTGACAAATAGGTACATATATTCACTCAAAATAGATATATTTATGGCTCTATTAGATTAAAAGATATGAGGATTTTATCCTTATAAATAAGACAAGTAGAAGATGGCATAGAGTTATAAGAGGGAAATCTGGTGGTTAGAGAATGAAATTAGAACATTTAATATATTTTTAGAGGGTTTCCCTTCATGGTAGGATCATAACTCAACATCCTCAGCAGTTTATTGTCTTCTAGTATGTTTCTCAACCAAGGAGAAAGTTTGAAAACCTTTAGGGCAAATGAAAGGTTAATTTATCTATGATGGATTAGTCTTGATTAGATAAAAATGTGGTTGAAAGGTTACAATAAATCATTTATTGTTTTATGATGACATGCTCCCCTTATCACTTCACCCTTTCTCTATATCTCCTATTTTCTTCCCTTTTATAACCCTCTCTCAGATTTTGGAATTTGACAAGGATTATCTAGTTTTGAAGAGTAAGAGACTCTCATTTGATAAGGTTATACCCTATCAAACTTGTATGAAATACCTATTTAATCAATAAATACTTTCTTTACCTATCTCTTGTCTTTGAACTATGTTTAGTGAGCTTGTGCGTGATGGCATTATGAAGAAGAATCTTCCATGTCCATTGTCTTTCTTTCTTACCTATTTTAGGGTGTTTTTAAATTATTTTTAGGTCTATATTTATGTTCTTTCTACTATTAATGTATTCTTGGTATGGATATTATAATCCCTCTTTGTGTCATTATTTACTTAAGCCTAGTTCATGAAAGCCATTAGCTAGATTTTGAGATTGTGTGAGCTAGTACTATCTTATGATTTTTTAGTGTATATTTCATGCTTGTGTGAGTTATAATTTAATTTTTTGCATCATATTTTATATTTATTAGGATCCATTTACCCCCTTTCTAACCCTTTTCCTAGTAGTAATATTAGTCTAGGTGATCCATCAAGAGGAAGTCAACCTTCTCCCAAAGTTTAACACTATCATAGGATAATCACAACTTGTGGTTTTTCCTATTCTGTATCTTAGTTGTAGGTAGTCTAAATAAACCCTTACGAGGGTGAAAAATAATGTTAAAATAGGGTTGAAGACATAGGTAATGTGGATGAGAAGTGGATTCCACTTCTGTCTATGATAAAAGATGATGTAAAGATTCCCCCTTTGGGATAAATTATGTCTTATGATATAGTATTAAAAGTCAAAAAAGTCATGTCCAATTAAGGGTATAATTTTCACATTATGTCCTACCTAATGGATGCCATATGTGCCACCCAAAAATTCCATAGTTCACCAATTGGGACCCCAAGCTAAAATGGACTATGCCTCATACATTCCTAAACATCAAAGTGTATAAGTACAAGTAGGAGATGAGGGCCATAGATAAAGACATTTACCCTATAGTAGACATATAAATCCATGAAAGACCCATGCTGAGGCTATCAAAGGAAATTTAAGCAACCTTAAGTACCCTGGGAGCCTATTAGTACTACCCAGATTGCACAATTATCAAGATAGTTTTCATCAAAATAACCCCCCTTAGGTTTACCATTATAGTTTTAGATAATTTTAATGAGTAATGAATTTCTTTTAAGCTACTCACATGGGTCGATGGATTGTGTGAAAATAAAATTATAGGGTTAGTTCATCATCAACTATCTAACATTTCCTACTTTATGATATAAAAATGGAATTCTATCATTGTTGATGTCAAACAAAGGCCTCATTTTAAACTTGAAAAGGTATGACAATATGAAATGGGACCTAGATCACATTTATTTCAAGTATTTCATCAATAAAATGTCAACCGTGAGTATCACCTATCATCATGAGCTTGAATATGATGATAGATTATATATAATTGCCACAAATGATTAAGAGGTGAGGTAAAGATTGAAAGATGCCAATATCCCACTTATTAAATGAATATTGAAATATGTCATTTCTTATGAAGTTTTAAAACCTAAAAGTGCATAGGTAGGAGTATATACACACATAAGATAAGGTGTTAATTTTGAATAAGATGGACCAATTAAACCTCATCCTAGTCAAAGGATTTTACAAGCATTATCTCCCACTTTTGGGGAAGGGAAGAGCTAAGACTAAAAAACATAATGAAAATATTTTTATTTGAGAGGCTACATCCAAAACCCCATCCCAAGTTCAATAGTTACCTCAATGTAGGAAGAACCTTCAATGGGACCTCATTCATATTTGGTAGAGGTAGTGACACCACCTAATACAACACCAACAACTTCCACACCAAAATGGCCTCCCCTTCTTCCTATCAAAGAGGAACCATGTACGACAAGTCAAGAATGTGTTTATTTTCCTTCCTTATTTCAAAGAAACCAGCCCTTAGGTATATGCTATGATCCCCCAACACTACATAACATGAACCTAATGCCCTAAAATATCCTCACTAGACCAATGATTAGGCTCATGACTATCCCCTTACCCACTGTCAACCCTTTTGTTGTTTCATTCACTTCAAAGATCTCTATGATGACCAATCTACACAAATTCTTCCTAGGCCCATGCCTAGGCTTGGTCCTCAATTAGAAAAGGGGAGGCCTATTATTTTCATACCTCAAGTTCCTTTATTCCTAGTAAGTGATTCAACTAGCACTATTTCTTTGTCATCCTCTAAAGTAACACTTCCTACCTCATACCCTAGTTTTTTATTCATCATGGTCATATCCACAGTTGTTTTTCAAACATTTACCTTCCAAGGATTGACACCAGATCATCAATTTCCATCATCCACTCAGCCCTAGGGTGATACTTTAGATAAATCCTAGATATAATAAATGTAATTAGACATAATAGATAGGCAAGATTTGGTTATAGTATAGCCCCCAAAGGTCTCACTAAAGTTTTACAAGGAGTTTGGAGAAATAAAAAGGCTAACCAAAAAGGAAATTAGCTCATCTAGATCAGATAATAGTAAATAAGTCTCAATAAACCATGTTTGCACTAATTAAGAATAAGAGAGCTAAACCTATCCAACAACAATAGTATGTAGAGGACACCCTCTTAGCTTTGAAGGCATATGGTGATGTAGCCACAAACTTTTTGAAATGAATGTAATAGATAAAAACTAAGCTATAAAAGCAAAACAAAGCCACATTTATAGAGAAGACCATCACTAAGGTAGAATAGGTATTTGAGGTTATGTTTGACACTCTGAATATGTTAGCTCAATACAAAGTGAAAGGGGATGAAGTCTATAACTAAATTATTAAGGCAAAGAGTACTTATAAGGTTTATGATAAAAAAATTAATCAAATTGGTCAAGTTCATTATGATGAATAAATTTGAGGAATTGAACCTAGTACCCCTAGATCATTTGAGCATTTCTCATTCTTATATCATTGGAAAAAGGAAAGCCTTGAATTATTGGATTGATAACATGAGATCCATTTGGCAGTCTCTCACCCATCTAGGTGACAAAATTAAAAATCTACTCAAGGAGTATGAAATAACTCACCTTGCTAACAGAGATGATACCATCATCATCAAGAATGCTTTTAAAGCATAACTCCAAAATTTCATCAGCAATTTTAGAAAGAAAGCTTTGGCTCAAGGAGTAACCTTTCAGTAAGAAATGGTGGACTTGGTAGCATCATCCAATCGAATAATATAGAATGTAGTGGTAATCAATGAGGCTATAAGACCTATCTTAACAAGTATGATGCAATGTCAAACTTCACCATAAACTTGCTAAAAGAACCTATTACAGATTTGAAATTGATCGACAGTGATTACAAGAAATGCTCTAAGTCATGGAGAGGGCAAATAGAAGTTAAGAAATAGGTAAGTATAAATACACATATGGTCACTATAAGAGATTCATTCTATTTATACCCTCTTATAATTTCTTCCTCTTCAAGTACACTAAGAAGTATTTCCTCTTCAACTACTATGGTTTCACTTCCATTTTATACTATAGTGGGAGCTTCATCATCATCCAAATTAGTAAAATCCCATCCTAGCACCTCAAGAGCAAGATAGCCATTTGTCAGGATTATTTTCTTTGATGAATCTCATTTTATATTTTGGATCAATATATTATAAAATATTCCCTCTTTTAATAGGGAATATTATTTAGTTTTTTGGAACATGGGGAACTTTTATCTATGAACAACTATCATGTATTCGGTTATTGTGTAACCAATATAATCATCTTAGGAATTAAATAGGAATATATATAGGGGTTTTCCAATTCACTTGTATTTGAGAAAAAAAAAATTGTACAATCAATGCAAGTAAAAAAAAGAATTCTTGGAATTTGTTCACTATTTCATTGCTTTCATATTTTCTTGTTTCTCAAGATTTTTCAAATGATAGATGGTTTCATGTTTCTAATAGTTAAATTGGATAATAGTGTTTCTAATGCATCTTGTTAGTTTGTGATTTATTCTATTCTATAATTTTTTTTTGTATGTTGTGTTTTCCTTATACTTTGTAAATAAATGTGCTTAAGGTGATTTATTATGGGTAGCCATGTTTAAGACATACTTCTCAGATATGAGCATTTTATTTACCCCAAAATCACCATTGCATTTATGGTATTTTGAGTCTAGCACTAGAATCTCATGAATGTTTTTTTAATTTGTACTATTGATAGAAATAACTAAAGGAAATTTGTTGTTCTTTATTATTTCAAAGCCAACCTCCTTTTTTGCTCAACCCTTCTTTCTCATTTTTTATTTTTTGACATGAATCACCTTAGATTACTACTCACTGTATTTATTCATCTATTTATTTAAGTTTAGGAAATAATGTAAATATTAAATCAATTTTAATCATAACACCAAGAATAAATTTTAGATATATTGTGTCACTTAAAAGTAATTATTATCCTTACAACAGGGTCTACTTGTATACTAAAGGTGGTAGTCATATAATCATTCTATAAAATCTAAATTAAGCCCTAAGGTCTTCAAGGGCCTAAATAATAAACTAAAATATATTATTCTATTTTCGCATTACATCCCTAACATATATGTACATTACAACCACTCACTTGTATTTGCACCAAGAAATGCTAATGCATTATCAGATATGATGGTTGTTTATGTTTCAAACCTAGTCACTATGCTCTCATAGAATTCAAGGACTAATTTTTTATTATATTTTTAAAGATATGTTGCCTCTACCCACATTTTAAAGTAATCATTGGCTATGAGTATCCATTTATGACCTACACTTGAAGGGGGGTTGATCATGCCTATGAAATCAATCCCCCATTTCATGACTAGTTGATCAACTTAGATAGAATTGGTGGATAAGGCTTATAACCTTTAATTTATAGTGAATAAATCACACCTTTAACATCTTCTTACCCATGCATAGGATTATTTGAAGAGTATAGGCTAACATTCACCTTCCCTCATTATATTTTTTGCTATAATTTTAGGAGAAAAGTGACCTCCTATAGGTCCATCATATAATTGCTCTAAAATTATGCCTACTTTCTCAATCTCAACACATCTTAGAAACATACCATTAATGTATTTTATAAAAAAATATCCCATCTAAAATAACATAAGGTATATATTGAATCCTTAATTAACTTCTCTTTTACTTTTCTATACCCATTGGACAATCACTTGTTTACAAGAATTTTGTTGTGTCTTGTATCCAACTTGTAGGTTATTAAAAGTAATAATTCTTGATGCTCATCTTATAGTTCCAAAACTTATTCCTTGTTGCTTTGAAGGTCCCATTATAAGTGTTCAAATATTATATTTCCCCTTACTAACTTAGTGACCTTATTCTCTATATCATACTCCATTACTTTAGTAATCCAACCTAGCCTCTTCTCATTCAGGTCTATATTGAGGATAAAGTATTTAATGCTTGGATTTGATAACATAATATATATTTTATTGTTTAAAAAAATATGCCTTAACTTTTCTAGACTTCTTATGGCTTCCAAGACTTGTATATTTATAAATGTATACTTTTATTCATAGCCTTCAATCCCTTGACTAAAAAATGCAATGGGAGCCCCAGTACCCTCAATATTTTGTTGCATAAACATGAAATATATGGTGTCAATGTTGGATAAATGATAATAAAATAAGTAATTTTAGAAATAAAGATTAATTAAGGTAGGTGCTTGTGTTATTGGTTATTTTATAGACATAAAATTGCTTCTCTCTTCTTTAGTTTGACTGAATGATTGATGCTTATTTAACATGGTTGTTAAAGTATTTATAAGGTTGAAAAAACTAGTTATAAACACTTGTAATGAAGTTTATATTTTCAAGAAAACTTTGTATTCCTTTATTATGAAATGGTAGAGACAAATCCAAAATGGATTTCACCCTTTTAGGGTTTATGGTCATCCGTTCCTTAGATATAATGTGACATAGTAACTTGCCCTCTGGATTGAAAAAACACATGTTTGTGTGCTCAAAGATATCAAAAACTTCTTGCACCTTTCAAAAATTAGTCTTAGGTGAGCCAAGTGATAACTAGCATTCTTTAAAAAAAAAATTAATGTCATCAAGCTATACAAGCACAATATTATTGATCAAACCTTGGAAGGCCATGTAAATATCCTTATGAAAATTATCCCTTGTATTAGAAATATCCAAAGGCATCTTCGTATAGGCATAAGTTTCAAAATTATTTGTAAATTTAGTTTTATATTGGTCCTCTTCTTTCACCAAGACATGGTTATGACTAAAATTTCCATCCAAGAGGGAGAAACATTTATATCCTACAACCATTTGATATATTTTCTCTGTTGAAGGTAGAGGATGATGATCCTTAAATGACACCCTATTTAAATCCTTTAAATCTACACATAATATAAATTATCCACTCTTCTTCCTCATATGAACTAGATTAGTAACCCATGAAGACTGCTTAATAGGTAAAATTATGTTTGATTTAATCAAATTGATCAAATATTTCTTCATCAAGACTTCAACCATAGGATTTATGGGTTTTTGTTTTTGTCTCATTAGTTTTTTACTAGGGTCCAACTCAATGGTGTGTTGAGTTAGTCTACGGACAAAATCATTAAAATCACCATACTCCCATACAAAGACATCTAAAAATTTATTACATAATTCAAAAAAATTATACTTCTTAGAAATAGTACATACCTTTCCCAACTTGAAGAGTTTATCCTTAAATATGTCAACTCTTTCAAAATGTTCATCATTTACAGACATGCCTACATTCTATTTTCTTCATTTGAAATTCTTCATTAGATATACTATCAATCATCACCAATACTTTATGGAGTTTATTAGACTATTTATGTACTATTTATTTACAATATTATTGTTGAAACTTGGCCTGATTCTTTGAGGAGAACTCAACTTCCTCACATAAAAACATGTAATTTGTTTATCACTATCAAAAACTTTCTAACTTGCATTTTTGTATGGGATATATGGACTAACCAATACTTTTATATGTTGATATTCCTCACTTTTTGCATCATTTTGGATGTTATAATGAGCCCCTACTACTTCTAACCTATCAACAAGTTGATTTTATCATATTGGAACTGACTTCAAGTCGAAGGTCTCAAAATCTTCAATAAGGTCCAAATCCTATGCCTATATGCCTTCAATAATGGATTCTTTGTAGCATTTTATCCTCTAACCTACTATACTACTAGATCAGTATCACCATATGATTACAATTACTTTATACTTATCTTCCTTGAACATTGGAGGCCATGAAAAAGTCCTTAATATTATGTTGCATTGTAAGAGAAACCAAATTAGAACCCAATGGTAGAAAATTACTTCTTCTTGGAAGGAGAAACAAGAATTATACCTACGCCTACTCTATTTCCCCCTTGAACCATAAAAAAGAAATTACCACATTCCTTCTTCATTTTCATTGGGATTTAAAATGGATGGTATGATTTATCCTTATTCACGCATGTAGTATACTCCTAAACTAGTCTCTTCAATGTGTTTGAAAGGATCAAAATCATGATTTTTAGTACCACATTCATTTAGAAAAAAGTCAGGTATGCCATCAAGAGGTAAAACTAGTTCTTGGTCATTAGTATGGTCCCCCTCATCAATGATATTAAAATTCATGCTAGATTTATTTGATACATAAGGTTATACTTGAAACTTAGCTATAGGTTTAAACTTGATTTAAATCTTAGCTCCATATCTTGTCCCAAATGCTATATAAGACCAATTTGAAATCAAGTACCCCAAATCTTAGTAGTAAAGTCCCTCAACAAACATAGAGAAAAATTGGGAGGTACATCCACAACCATAAAATATTATGAAATAGAAAAGGTATGACAAGCATGAAGATTAATTTGTATACCTTTGACTATTCCAAAAAATTTATCTACTAATCCATCCAATTGCAACACACCTTTGGAGTTGGGTTCATACATAAAGTTTAGCTTATTATCCACCTATTTTAGCATGATTGATCTTCTCACTCCACTATAAATTAATAAATAATTAAAAATGAATCTTCAATGATAATATAGAGGTATACAGGAGGAGGTTTATTTAATTTTTCAATTTTAATTGACTTCTCATCATTAGACTTCAGTGCATTTGCTAAAACTACCCATGTTTCATTAGGTTGTCTTGAAGATGTATTTTATTTAGAAAATTTATTTCGGATTAGGTCACTTTGTGTAGGGATTGATAATGTATCTCATAATAGGATGCTTATATTGACCTTTTTCATCTTCTCTACATTGTTTTTAAAATAGACACCAACCTTAGCTTGTCCACTAGTAGGCATAGTGTTGCCTAGCTCTTATGAATTTTGATGTATGAAGGAACCTTTATCAGTATAAAATATATAATTTTTTAGATAATTATGGATTGTATTAGACACACATGTCCCTTGGGATGTTTGAGAGTTTATATTTTGACCCTTATTTGTCTCTTGTTCCTCAACTAATTTTGTCTTTGACCTTATGAATGCAACTATAAGATTTGAGTCTTTATTTAGATGCCCTTGATAGCTCATTTCACATGAATTTTCATAGATATATTTATCCAAAGTGTCTTCTACTTTAAAATTCCATAAATTGACCTATCCATTACTAGGTAACTCATTTTGTGTCATAGCAGGCATTATTCCACATTGTGCCATAAAGGCTTAATTGAGTGCCTCATTTACATAAGTAGATTGATCATAAGGTTGGTATGATGGAATATGCTCTTCATTATCCTAAAAAATATTGTTTTAGATAGGTACAAGATGTTTTTAGGTATATGGAGCATTTAGCTTTTGACAATTGTATGGTTTTACATGAGTTACCTATCCTTTCCCTTGAAATAGCCTTGAAAAGGTGGTATATTATCTTGGTAAGACTAATAGGGATGATGTGTCTGATAGGAAAATTGGTGAGATCTCTATTATTATTTTTGTTGTTGCCTTTTGAGATTTTATATCTCTTATTTAAGAGTCTTTGTCACATCTACCTAATTTGACTTACTTGGATAGTTAAGGACAACTTGCATATGCTTCGGTGTAGGGTTGGGATCAATAATGGGCATAAGAGTTTTCACATTAGGAAATAATGGTATAAAGGGTCTTGGAGAGATTTTCCTAGCCTATATATGATAATTTTCAACCTTTATAGCAATTTCATAGGCATTAGGTAGTGTATGCCTTCCAATTGATTGTATCATCATAGATATATCACTATTAAAATCCTTGATTTAATAAATAAATTTATGATGTGTAGTATCTCTTACCAAGTTTAGAATTCTACCCCATGTTTTCTTAAATATAGTGTTAAAATCTTGTATGACCTCTTGAGGGAACCTCATGATGGTGGTTAGTTCTTGATCAATGAAAAGTGATCACTCTTGTCCTCAAATATCTTCATCAAAATATCACCCAAGTGATCCCATGAGTCAACATAATTAGGGTTCAAATTCCCATATAAATCAATATCCTTACCCTTAAAACAGAATTCTAATATCTTAGTAGTTACATCATATTTAGTGATATTGTGTATATTTCAGAAGTTTACTATGTTCTTTATATGCTCAATAAGGGTAATATTATATTCTTCCATGTAAGAAGGAACACTCTTAAGGTATTCCATAGGCATAACCTCATATTGTGAAAATACTATATGGATTTGACCATTGAAGGTGATAAAGGGTATATTTATTGGTGACACCATCTTAAAAATTGGACCCAACAAGAGTCTCCTTATAGGTATGTGAGAAGCAAAATACTTATTTGGATATGGATGAGTATTATCAAATCTTCTTATCATAAATAAAAAATAAGGTAACTCTAAAAACTCAAAAGGAAAACCTTTAGTATAGGATTTTGTGTTTACTTTAAGCATGAAATTGAGACACTAGTCTGTAACCAAGAGCCAATAATTATTAAATTTTCTTGATATTGTATGAAAGAAGTTATTACAACTTCAAATTTATCAATATTAGAATCCACCTTAGACAAATTTTTGAACCATATGTCCCATGGGGCATGCCAGAAATGTTATCACCTAAATTTTCACTATAGAGAAAGTTAATCAATCCTTCTCAAATTGGGATAGCATGGAACCTACTCTAGGTGTGGGTAACATGCTTGCAAAGGTTAATCCATAAATTATGGGCTATTTCCCATGTATAAAACCTAAATATGATCAATAACCTATTTTATTAAAAGGAAAAAGGATATAAGATAACATAAATTAAATTTAAAATATGGAGGTGATGCACCAAAGATAACCCTACTACTTTTTCACATTTACACTATGAAAACAACTATAAAAATGATTTTAACACTCAAAACCAACCCTTCTAACAATAGTGATTCAATGCAAAGGTAAGATGTAATGTAGTATTCAAGGTGAAAAACTAATAGGCCTAATAATAGATACTAATAACCTTTATCACACTTAAAACCATATAAGGATGATAAATACACATCATATGACCTACTAGAAGGCAAATTACTCACACAAAAGCATGAAAAAAATGGATGAATGCAAGCAAGAAAACTATCACTTAATATTAAAGAACAAAACCATATCAAACAATAACTTCAAGATTTTAATATACTAGTATCAAATTGAATTATTATTTTAGAGGTAAAATAAGTATTGAATTTAGTAGGGCTTCACCATACCAATTTTGTGGATGATTACAATACCTCTCAAGGCTACAATTATAAAATAAAAGTGAAGAAGTTAGTGATAAAATATAATAAGAGAGTTCATGAACTATTTTAATGATCATATCAGCTAAAAAATAGAGGAATATTTACACCAATACTTGAAATAATGTGTTGTTATCTTCCTCCTCATTGAGAACAAGTGTAAATGAACCTCTTCATAAGGATGGCATAGGAAGACTTCTTAGCAGTTTTAGATGATTTCTTGTTCATAAATGATATTTAATAAATTACACATATGCCTTTTGGGGACTTTTAAAAACGTTTAAATTAACACTTGGTATGTTGAGGATGTTCTATACCCATTTCTATCTCTTGCACAGCTTCTTCTTCATCTATAGACTAGTGTTGATCTTCACAATTCATTTTCACTTGATGGTCAAGGTATAACCTCAAAAATAGTTATGGTTTTTAATCATATTAAACCTTAATTATACCCTATTAATTAAATGGATATTCCATTTCATGTTAGGAGGCTTTGACAATTCAATGAAAGCCATATAGTTGCATCTAGTCTATGGAGTGGAGAGAGAGATTCCTTGCCATGAAGATTCCAAGTAATTTTGAGGGATGAATTATAAGCTATGTTAATGATTCCAATGACTTTTTTAACTAATTTTTATATGCCTTTAGAGGTGATCTGATGTATTTCTATCTCTTTGGACTTCAAAAATGGCCTATACTTAATTTGAAGCCATATGAGCCATATATTTCCACCTACACCTATTTGGTCACATGTGTTCCATGTCAAGACTATGAAACCTTATTAGATGAATTTAATATGGTGAAATAACCCTTATATTGGCATATTTATCCTTTTCAATGATTTATGAGAGTTATTCTAGTTTAAAACATAGAAAATTATCTAAGAAAGAGTTTTTAGGTCTATTTCTGTACATAGTCAACTCACACGTGTTGAATTTGCAATTAATCAGATGATTAGGCGGGTCATAGAAACGATTAAATTTCTTTAAAGTCCTATCCAATCCATTTTGAGTGTTTCAAATCACTATCTCTCTCATCTGGCTCTTATCAAAGTTTAAGTAGGGTTTAAGAAGCGTAGTTTCTTAGCAATTGTTTATAGCCATAAGGGATTGGATTTTTTAACCAATGCCAATTATTTTAAGTAGATAACATAATTAATATATAAAAAATAGATAGGAACCCAATTCACTTGCTCATTAAATTTCACATGTGAATAAAACACTCCTCAAGTTAGTAGAATTGTAACTAAGAGGTCAAGAAGGGTAAATTTGGGAGCAAAGGAGAAATAGTGCTTGTTTTTGGTCCAAACCAACTTTGTGGGGTTTGAGACACATTATAATAGATTTTCTAGTGGTAATTTTGAAATAATTAAATCTTAATTTCATGGAAATTTCCCTAATCCTAGTATGAGGGTTTACCCATATTCTTTCTCTCTTAACCCTAACAGGTTTTTACTTGTGTTTTATTCTTTTTACAATGTCTCAAATCTCATGGAGTTATCTGACACATTTTCACTCAACCTCTTGAATCATTTAAACTTCAAAATATTCTCCAAGTATGAAATTTACTCAAACCTTTATGTATAAATATGTGTATGTCCATTTAGGCTTACTAGGCCTAATTAGCCTTTTAAGCTTGTTATTACCTTCAAGTACTAGATCACTCAATGAGAATATTGTGAGACTTAATATATAATTGAATAGGTATACTTATTTCTCTTCACCTCACCTCTCATGCATAGGCCAACCCATTCCATTCATTCTTCTCAAGGACCTTGCCTATAGTTGTGTAATAGGTATGTGCTAAATCTCCTAACTAAGTTTGCTTGTATACCTTCAACTATGTTTAATAATTTAGGTGATCTTGATTATTGATATGAATTTTTATCATACTTATCATGGCCTTTCAATATTACTCTTAAAATTATTCCACTTCTCTTAATGTAATTTTGGTCATACTGCCTACTATAGGCTTGTAGATAGCCATTAGGCCTAAAACCTTCATCTTCCTTGTCTGGCTCATCTCAAGACTATACAATCCATTAGTGGTATCTTAGGCAAGGTGTTCAATTATTTTAAGATATTCTCATTCCTCCAATTGGATCAAATCACTTAAATTTATTTGACACCCTCAAATCCTTCTTGACTTACCCAATCCACTTTTTGGGTTTGGGTAAGTGCACAAAGTTGGGGGACAAAAAGTGGCCTACCCGTGGACATGATTTTTTTGAAATTTGAAATTTTATAGATAATTTTAGATATCCAAACTCCAAATTTTAATATGGTGTAAAAACATGAAATGTAGCATTTTGAGTCTAGTTTTCAAAACACTATTTTTTTTTAAAATGCTCAATTATAACTAGGTCAAACATCTAAAATTTGAAGAGGAGCTCATGTTGTTTTTAGAAAAAATGGTAGATAGATGGATGTGATGTGAACCATTTTTTAATAGCATTAAATTTTATTTTAAACCCTTTGGTGAAAATTCAAATAAGATCTTCTAGGACATCACCTATATTTTTTGTATTTTACTAGTAAATAAATCCTAAAAAATGACAAAGAAATGCAGAATAGTCTGTGAAACATGCCTAACTACTTCAAAAAAATGATTTGTTTTTTTTGAATTTGTGTATAATTTGGCCTACTACATCACCATATAATTTATTTTTCACTTGGATCAATAAAAGACATTACATGAACATGTATAGGCATCTTTGTTTACAGCATGTAGTGGCCTAAAAAAGACATAGCTAGAAATAAATATAGTTTGAAACCTTAAATTAGTCTAAAAATTATAAAAATAATATTTTTGGAAAGAGGAAAGTGTGCTCATGACAACGGTATCAATTTTTTGAATTTTCACATTAAAATTCTTAGTGTATTTGACAATCAAAGTTAAAATTTGTTATTTATTTTCATACCTTTCAAAAATCAGTTTTACATTGATAGTCCAAGCCTTTGGCTTGGGAATCCAAACCATTTCTAATACCAAAGGCATGGGAATTGAATTCAAATTTGAATACCATGATCGAATTAATAGTATGATTACATTAATAATGTGATCACATTATTAACACGATCATGGTATTTAATAATGCAATCACATTAGTAACAAGATCACGTTACATATTCTCAACATCTTAAAAGCTAAATAGGATCCTTTAGGCTTAGTAGTCTTAAGATTAAATTTTGGTTTCAAATTAAGATTGTTGTTTGGGACCAATGTTTTTGTTAAGAATTGATAGCATTGAATGATAATTGGAGATTTAATAACCTATGAATCAATTTATTATTCCTTTGACCCTAATATGGTGTGAAATTAAGCCAATAGATTCCAAATTGACATTAGATGGACATAATTCCTTGGACGGATCTTGGTTGGCCTTAATTATGTACTAAACTAAACTAAATACTTGGTTTTTTATAATATGGTGTTCAATTAGAGACCCAATTGACATCATATATACATAATTCCTTTCTCAGGGATCATTTAACCCCAATTATGTATTAGACTGAAGTAAATATTCAATTTTTTTAATATGGTGTGCTATCAAATCCCTAATTGACATTATATTGAAGGAATTCCTTTCATAGGGACTAATTACTCTTAATTACATATTATACTAAATAAAATACTCAATTGGTTAAATATTATGTGCAATTAGGGGAAAATATTCATAATAGACATTAAATGGACACAATTCATTGTATGGGATGAAAATTTCCTTGATTGATATTCTAAGTGGAAGAATTTAATTACATAAGACTTGGTTGTCCTCAATTATGTATAGTAATGAAAAAAAAATCAATTTATTTAACACATGGTGTAGTTAGATACCCAAATGACATTATATGGATGCAATTCCTTGCTTAGGGATTGAGTGGCCCTAATTGCATATCATATTGAACCTAAATGCTTATTTGGTTCAAGGCTAATGGAACCCAAAGAACATTATATGGACAAAATTACTTTCATGGGGTTTAGATATCTCTAATTATGTATAAGATAAAACCAAATACATGATTATATGGATATAGTTTACAATCAGGGATAATGAAGTTGTAATTGACATTAGATGTATTCAACTACTTGCATGAGCCTTGGTTGGACATAATTTCATATTAAACTAAACTAAATACTTGGTTGATTCAATATGTTATGTATTTAAGACAAAAAGAGCCCTCTATTGATATTAGAAGGATGAAATTTCTTATACAAAGCTTATTTGGACTAAAATTCATAGATCATATTGGACCAAATATTCTTTTAGTTGAATTTGGTACACAATTAGAATCAAAATTAAAATTAGATGGATGTAATTCCTTATAAAGGTTTCAATTGGTTTGATTCATATTATATTTAATCAAACACTCAATTATTTGAATAAGGTGTGCAATTAGGGCCCTAATTAAAATTATGTTGACACAATTCCTTGGGAAAACCTCGATTTTCCCCAATAATGTATCATCTGGAACTAAAAACTTAATTGGTTCTTGATATGGTATGTAATCAGGGCCAAGTAAGTCCCAATTTTGATTATATATGAATGTAATTCCTTGCACATGGCTCCTTTAGACCAAATTGCATATAAAATTGAAAAAATACTTATTTTTTAATATGGTGAGCACTTGGATCCCCATTTTTTAACATATGAATTAAATTACTTACATTGAGGCTCATTAGGCCTCTAGGATCAATTTATCCCCAATTAACATCCTTTATATTTAGTAATAAATATGTTCATAGGGATGAACTTGGTTAAAATTGCATTAGTTATTACCACAATTAACTTTTTATGCTCAATCTATGATTATGTGGAGTATAATTGATCCTAAATTCACATTCTTTACTCATAGATCTACATTCAAGGAGATCAAATTTTCCCCAATCACTATCATGATTATACCTTATATACCATAAAAACTATACCCTAATCCCTAATCCCTGAATTTATTAATCCCTAAACTCTTAACCATAAACATAAACTCTTTAAATCTTGAATCAATCATTTTAGCCTAGAAATTAACATCATTTAGACTAAGAATTAAGTTCACAGGTCTTAGTTTAGCCTAAATCACATTACTGATTATCCCATTTGACTAATTCACTCAATCTACATGATGACATCCATGGTATAATGGCATCCCAAAAACACAGTCTATAGTCACAAATGGGACCAAGTAATTCAAATTGACCTCACTTATCTTTGTTATTGACCCTGTTTACCCAAAACCATGTACATACATTAAAACCTAGAAGCCATAAACCATAAACCCTAAACACTATACCCTAAATTGTAAACCATTTACTTTTCCTATTTACCAACTTAAAATTAGTCCTAATTAACATCCTTTGTAGTAATAATTTGGTTTAAACACATGGCATATCTAGTGATTAGATAGTAATATATAGGTCCTTAAACTTAAACCCTATGACCTAATCATTAATCCCTAGAATAAAAAATTGTAATCCATATGCCCTAATTCCCACTGCATGCCAAAAATATACTTGCCTTATGATATAATTAATTTTATCATGAGATGTCATAAAATGCACTTTTTAAACCTATGGCTAAAACCTTTAGAGTAACAATCTAGTTATACATCTGTTTAGTAAATCGGGGCTATTTTGAGCACTTTAAACCTAATTAACCAAAGTGGAGGAACTATTTAATTATTTTAATTAAGGATGAATTTGAGGCCAATTTAAACCCCTTCAATATCAATATATCATTTGGGGTAAAATTAAAAGATTTATCTTCTATCACGTATTGATCCAATTATTCAATTTGTGTAATTTCATACGTGATCTAGGCAAAACTGAGCCCCTAAACCAAATTTATGGCCCAATTAATTGTATAACATGTATGAAACATGTACATGGCATAATTAACCATACTTCTATCAAAAATGCAAATATGAAGGTGATTAAGTCATATATAGGTCTCACAAGTAGCTCAAATGTTCTTTAATTACCTTAGTGATTAGACCCTATATCTAATATATTAAACCCTATGTTACCTTGTACCATTTACATTAAACCCTAATCCATAAGACCTAAACCCCAAACCCTTTAAATTATAGACCCTAAACCTTAAACTAATAAATTTAGCCCCAATTAACATCCTTTATATATTATAGTATACATTAAGTTCACAGGGATGAAATTGGTTAAAATTACATCATTCATTACCATAATTGACTTCATAAGCTCAATCTATGATGATGTGGGGGATAATTGATCTCAAGTTCACATTTTTTAATCACATATATAGGTTCAAGGCTCCCACATTTTCCCCAATTACCTATGTGATTGTATACATATACCCTAAAACCTATACCCTAAGCCCTAATCCTTAAAATTCTTAATCCCTGAACTCTAAACCATAAATATAAACTCTTCAAACCTTGAACCAATCATTTTAGTCTAAATTAAAATCATTTATATACTAAGAATTAAGTTCATAGGGCTTAGTTTGGCCTAAATCATACGACTGATTGCCCTATTTTACTAATTCACTCAATCTACATGATGAGATCCAAGGTATAATGATAAACCAAAAGCACATTTTATAGTCACAAATGGGTCTAACTAATTTAATAACATGATCACATTATTCTTAATATAGGCAACTCTTAGTTTTTGGTTCACATATCAATGACTTATTATTATTTTTTAGGGCTTCCACATGCTCATATCTTCTTTCTCTAATATTAGGAGAAGAAAAAATGACGTAAAAATTAATATGAAATTTAATGAACTTTGGTAAACATATTTGATGACCACTTAACAAATTGAAGCTAAAAGTGATATGGCATTTAATGCACTTTGGAAAATGTACCCAAAAACATTTTTATGTCATGTATGTCATAAAATCATGATACCTAATTTTTTATTAAATTCACACATCATTTCAATTTATGGGGACCCATTTCCATTCCATCACAATGTCAATTCAAAACTATGGGCTTTGACATAAGGAGCAATACGAGTATCTATAAAGGTAAAACATTCTAAGGGAAAGGTCTCAATAGCTGTGCACCTTAACTTTGGACCTTAACTATAATCCCTAATCCATAAAACATGAATTTTAATCCCTAATCCATAAAATATTAATTGTAAACCCTAATCTTTAATCCATAAACCCTATGTACTAATGCCTAGATCCCTAGTTTATAAACCCTATGCACTAATGCCTAAATCCATAATCCATAATCCCTTATCTATATTAAGTATAACATGATAACATTATTTAATAACATGACCACATTATTCTTAACATAGGAAACACTTAGTCCTCATTGCCAATTACCAACCCCAAAGCTTATATTGATAATAATGCAATCATGCTATTACATAATATGATCGCATCATTATTGATATAGGCTTCTCAATGGGTTGGATGGGCCAAAAGCTTATAGAACACATAACATGATCATGTTATGTATTAATATGATCATGTTATGTGTTGTATAAGGTCCTAAACCATCTAACCCATTAAGAAGCTTATATTGACAATAACGTGATCACTTTATGTAATATAAGCTTTTCAATGGGTTGGGTGGGCCAGGACCTTATAGAACACATAACATGATCATGTTATGTAATAACATGATTGAATTATGTAATAACATGACCACATTATATAACATGATCAAGCTATGTAGTAACATGATCGCATTATATAATGTGATCACGTTATTATTATTTTAGATTAAGATCACTTATCAATGACTATTTTTAGCCCAAATCGAGACTTCTATCCCTATAAACATCCTCTTCATACTTTTGTGAGATTTATATCCATATGTACTTGACCCCACCTTTAAAAAGTTGTCAATTATCCCTTATGATGGTTCTAGATCATGTTCGAAGAGGAAAATGAATTTTTTGAATAATAAAACACCAAATGAATTAGAATATTTTAGAGAGAAACAAAAGCTACAAATGCAAAAACTTTGTTGTAAACAAGTTACAAACCCTAATTTTGATGAACCAAATACCATAGATAATGCACCAATTGATGATAATGAATTAAGCAATGATGAAATTGACTATAATCAATTGAATAATGTTGAAATTAGCCATAATGAAATGAATAATAATGAAATTGACCATAATAAAATGAATAATAATGAAATTGAAAATAATGAATTACTTAATGTTAGAAGTTCATATTTGAAGTTCAAAGTTTTTGATTTTGTTGATGATGAGTCTATGTATGATTATTCACCCCCCATGAATGAATAAAATTTGATGGAAACAATGATGAAATTAAACATCAATAAAATTTCATGGAAACATATAATGAAGAAACTAACAATGAAAAAAATGTCATCCCACCTCTAAATAATGAAAGTAATAATGGTTTTGAAACACCCTCTCAATAAATTCCACTATTATCAACACCTCCAAGAATTGTGCATAGAAAATACAAGTAATTAATTTAAGTCGATGAAAATATTTTAAAACTAATGCATAACAAAATGTCTTATCTCCATTCAAGAAGACTGGCTCAACAAATGTGGGATGCTTTCTTTCATAATTTGGAGTATGGTAGTTAAGGATGTCAATTATTTGTTTCATTGATAAAATTAATTAAGGTGAGATATATAATATACACATTAAGACTAAGAACATCTAACATGGATGATAAAAATTATAAAATTATTGAAAATATACATGATACATATCATTTTGTAGGCCCAAGATCATGTAATAAAGATTGTAATGTTACCCAACATATAATGACAACTTGTGCAGTAAGTGCTACAACAGGGGGAAAATGATTGATTTCAAAAACAAGCTGAACACTTGATATGAATAGAAAAACATTAATAAAAGCAATTTCAAGATGTGAAAGACTTAATGAACCTAATACAAATGAGCTCGAGGAATTCTCTAGTATACTTCCATGAAAGGACAAGGATATAGTTGATACTCTCAAAAGGTTAATTACTCAATTTTGGAAAGACAATACAAGAGTTTTATCCAATGTAAGAGATGTTGTGAAAAGAAGAGTTGGTTCTCATAATCGTGAACTACATTTAAAAAATTTATTAGATATGATTAAAAAATAATTATACTCTAAATTTTTGGAAATCCATAAATTTCTATTTGTCAAATATATTTTGATATGGAAAAACAATTTTATGTTAAAATAAATCACACATGCACCACTTGTTGTAGGCAACATGTTGAATTTTCAATCCACTATGATGTTTTTCACCATATTAGTTATACTTTGCATACTAACATTTTATAGGAATGTGGTATTGAATTGAGACCAAAATAAACTAGGGAATTTATTCCAACTATCTTTTATAAAAGACTGGATGGGAAACTATTTTACAATAAATCATGTTTAAATGGAAATTGTAACATTTATCATGGATTGCCAAATTTAAAAAAATGTATCCATGAGGAGATTGCAAGTGAAATTAGACAAGAATTAATTGGTTTTAAAAAATATAAATCAATGACTTATAAAATAAAATATGGAAAAGAATCTAAAAGGTGTGAGCTTGTTACAAAAAAGATACATGTTTCTAAATTTTTTGTCAAATTTAGGGAGAATATTATTTATAACTATGCAAGGCACACACACAGGGCTAGATGGTTGGATGAACATTTCAAGATATGAAAGGGTACATTCCCACTTAGTTCCATTATTTTACTAGTTGATTTTGTAGAGAATTACAAATTCAAAACCCAAATGAAAGTTCAATCATAGTATTACAACTCCCACAAGTTGTCATATGACTTCATATAACATTCATGCATGTACCTAATAGTATAGAGCAACAATGAAAAATATTAATGGAGTACGATTTCTATATCAATGATGATAGATCACATTATTTAGAGTATGTGTAAGGTTGTTTTCAAAAAAAATATGAATAGTTGAGTTATAGGAACATTACTTTCAATCAACATTACATTTGGTTAGATAATTGCACATCATAGTTAAAAAATGCATGGATGTTTTATTAGTTGAGCAATATGCACATTACAATTGTTGTAGAACACAATTGGAGTTTCACCAAGGCTATCCATGGAAAAGTGATGTATCATGTGTATAAAGATATATTTCAAGGGAGGAGTTGAAATTTGAAGAGGGTGTTCATTTGATATATGTAAAAACTATGGTTGAATATTGTAATGAGAACATGTGTCATAGTTCTTAACCATATTCTATTATTCATAGAAATTTCTAGTTAATAGAGATATTTTTTTGGAAAAGTATGAGGATTATATGACTCTAATGGGTTCAAGTGATCTCCACTCATTTCACAGCTCAAATGCATGTTCTTGAACTATTCATATGAGACACTTGGGATGTTACTATTTTGCATGCATGGACTTTGTTTGGAATGAGTGTGAGTCACCAGAGTGGTTGGATGGTTGGATTTCCAAACCTCCAATTCTAATCAACACATATTAGGTTCTAATAACATTGAAACTTATAGATATGACATCATCAAATGACTTTAACCATGTATATGATCTAGTACAACTAGGTAGAATATTTTTTCATTATGTACAATTTATTCTTATTATTCAATATATCTTCATATTGTCACTAAAAATGATTTTGTGCGATACAAGGCATGTTTTTATAGTTATTTCAGATGAGGGTAAATAGTAAGGCACTAATTACTACCTATGCCTATCCGTAGAAATAAAAAAATATTGACTTCCCCAGTTATAGATGGAGAAAACATTGACTATCCCATTGGGTCAGTGGTATTCACTAGAACTTAGTTTTGATGATATCCTATAAAAAATTTAGATCAATGGTTGTTTGAATAGTTTGAAATAAATATAAAGATACTTCACTATTCAAATTTTATTCTTGCAATGAATATTCAATTACAAAAATATCATGGGAGGCTATTAAATAGGAAACTATGGAAATTTTGGGAGTTAGATCATGAAGCTATTATTATTACTATCAAGGTTAGAGCAGATCATAGTGGTTCATTGGATTGAAATATGGAGGTATGTTGAATTTTAAAATGTATATGTAATCAATTTTACCAATTTTTTTTATTTTCTAGGTATTAGATATATAAATTTCATTTTTAATTGCTTATTAACAAAAAAAATTAGGTTAGTGGTGCCAGATAAGCTTCCACCTTCACATGGTTGGCACTACCAATAAATAATTCTATATTATTAAAGCTAAAATAAGCTTAGATTTTATGTGGTTTGCTTTAGGGTGTGATTATATGGATCAAGGAGGTACATGAAGGATCTGACAATTCATTAAAATGACTTACATTGTTTGTTTTATGCATGTTTGAACTTAGGCTAAAAAAGTGAATTTTTCTTGTATTGGGAAGGGTGTTATTGAGGCTAGAATGGGTGGTGGGTTTAATGATTGAGCCTGATGGGAGGCCAAGAAGCTATTCCTAGGTAATATGCACCACCACCCCCCCCCCTCGAACATGTTGGGATTGTCATTTTTCATCTAAGAAGCATCATAACCAAAGTTTTACAACCACAACTTGAACTTTAATAACATTTATTGTTAGTGTTTCCAATCTATATAAAATTAATGAAAATTCACTCTTGGGTGGATTAAAACAATGTGATAGTTTCCATCTTGTTCATAGATGGAGGTCTAAGAGGAAGAAATACCGGTTGGAGATAGAAAAGTTGCTTGTTCACTAACAAAAACTTGCATTTTTAAACCCATCACTACAACTTGTCTAATGCATTGATCTCAAAGATTATACCTGAGTGATCTAGATTGAAAATAGATGGATTATGGAGGTAAATTAGGGATCTACAATTTCACAAAAATGACTTACAATTTTCATTTTATGTGTGTTTGAACTTAGTCTAAAAAATTGTTTTTTTCTTGTATTGGGAAGGGTGTTCTTGAGGCTAAAATGGGTGGTGAGTTTGTAAATAAATCCTAAATGGAGGCCAATATCATGGTAATACATGTTATACACCCCATAAAATGTGTTTGTGGTGTCATTTTTCACTCAAGAAGCATCATAATCAGAGTTATGCAACCATAACTTGAACTTTGACAACATTTGTTGTCAGTATTTCCGCTCTCTAGAATGGTAGTGTTTGTACAATTCTAGGTGGAATAAAACATAATGGTGATGTGATAACATGTAATTTTACTATTTATATGTGATAAAAGCAATATATTCATAGGTGGAGGTTCAAGAGGTATAAATTCTAGTTAGAGCTCAAGAAGTTGTTTGTTCACTGATAAAAACTTACATTTTTAGACCAATCACTGCAACTTATCTAACAGATTGATCTCAAAGCTTCCACCTAAGTGTTATAGGGTGAGATTATAAGGATTAAGGAAGTATTTCAATGATATTATGGTTCATATAAATGACTTATAGTTTTCATTTTATGTGTGTTTAAACTTAGGCTAAAAACTTGTATTTTTATTATATTGGGAAGGGTGTTTTTGAGGCCATAATGGGTGGTGGGTTTATCGATCGATCCTAAAAAGATGCCAAAACCCTATTATTAGAAATTATATATACCCCTTATATGTGTTTTAAGTGTCAATTTTTACTTATAAATCATTAAAATTAGAGTTATGCAACCATAACTTGAACTTTGACAACATTTGTTGTCAATGTTTTTCCTCTCCAAAATGATAGTGTTTTTACACTTCCAGGTGGATTAAACCATTTTAGTGGTGTGATAAAATGTAATATACATGATAAAATTAATATATTTTTAGGTGGAGGTCCTATAGATAGAAATACCAGTTGGAGCTTGAGAAGTTACTTGTTCACTGACAAAAACTTGCATTTTTTGATCTATCACTATAAATTATATAACAGATTGATCTTGAAGCTTCCACATATGTTATCTAGGGTGAGATTAGAGGGATTAAAGATGTATTTTATGGATATAATTTTTCATGTAAATGAATTATATTTTTTGTTTTATGAATGTTTGAACTTAGCCTAAAAATGTATTTTTCTTGTATTGGGAAGGGTGCTCTTGAGGCCAAAATGGGTGGTGGGTTTGTCAATCAAGCCTGGAAAAAGGCTAAGAACTTGGTCCTAGATGTTATCCACCCTACCTTCCCTGACATGTTTTAAGTGTCATTTTTCACCGAGGAAGCATCAAAATTAGAGTTCTACAACCATAACTTGAACTTTGACAATTTTGACAACTTTGACAACTTACACAAGAGACCTAGAAACTTAATGAGTAATTGACCTATTGAAAAATTTGATAACTTTGACAAATTTGAAAAATTTGACAATTTTTACAACTTCAAACTATTGAACTATTAGGTGGTAATTAACCTATTGACCTTTTAGGTGGTAATTGATATATATTGACCTATTAGGTGGTAGTGAGTAATTGACGTATTGACCTATTAACCTATTGAACTAGAAAGTGACTTGTTGTGGATTATCCATTAAATTTATGTGATTAAATTAGTTTCATGTTATCCTTGAAGTTCCTTGAGGCCATGAATATGTTGTCATTTGTGTAAGGTTTTAGGTGGATGAATGAATGTAAGTTGTAACCAAGAAGCGACTATAAGTCACAATCAAGGAATGGAGATTAGAGTGATTCCACTAGGTTGGTAAGTTATGACTCATCATGATATTAGTTTTGAATGTGTTGAACCTATATAAAATTATAGAGAAATGAGTAAGAAATATGTTAATACACCCTATTTTACCTATGGTCCAGTCTAATATGAAATTAAATGGTTGTTTCTCATGAAGGGAGTGTGACTTTGGTGTAAATAATGATATATAGATAGATAATGATCATTAAGGTGGAAGGTTAATTGTTGTTTATATAAAATATAATGGTAAATAATCAACATGAAATCCAAAAAAACAAATAAACCCTATCTATACCCTATTTTGGGTTAATAGTCACATTGTAAAGGGAAGTAAGAGTTGTTTCTTAATCTTGTCCAATATGACATTGAAAATATATGGAATTGGAAGATGGTCCCATTATTAAATTAGGTGTTTTTATCTCTTATAAGATGAATGAGAGATTTTAAATATAACTAATACTCCATGTTGATATCACATGCTTGTAAGGTGCCTTATTGTCTAAGGGTCCTTGTTGTGCCTTCTTGTGCCCTATAAGTGGAATTAAATGTTTAAGTGTGTTTGATCACTTTTAATAGGTTAAGGCAGGTGTGATTTGACCATGGAATCACACATCTAATAAAATACTAACTCTTTGAGACCTACATCAAGTTTTAATAAGTTTGAAACCTAAGAGGATTGCCTAGTGAGAAGATAGTGAAAGAGTGAGAGGATGTTTGTGAATAAAATGTACGAAATGAGTTATATAAGGAATGTGAGAGGTTTTTAAGACGTATATTGACACAAATAATTGTATCCAAAGTGTAAAATAAGTAGGTACAAAGAGAATAAGGCCATTAATCCTAAGTGATAAGATCATCATTAGTCATTTCCACTACACACAATGAAATAAAAACTTTAATTTAAAAATATTTGGAAGATCTAAGATTTGAAGAATTGAAAAGAATAATTTTTTTATCCTCATTTGTGTATGGTCAAAATTAATATGAGATCCAATAGATAATAATTTGGAAGATCAAAACAACATTGTATAATAACATAATGAAATAAAAATTGAATATAAATTAGATAGATTGTTATGATAAGCATACAATGTAGCACATACATGTCTAATGTCAATAATATATAGATTTCCATGATAGGCATACAAAAAGTTACATATACCAACATAATATATAATGTTGGATGAATGTCATATGCATATATATAATGCCAAAAATGCATCAATTACCACATAGGCATACAAAAAATTACATCTCATGTATGACATCTTATTCAACAAATAGCCTCCCTTTATTTTACTTCCTAAAATAAGACTCTCCTTAGGATGCCCTACTAGTAGATGGAGACCCCTCTAATGCCTTGGATTACTCCAAGGTCTAACTACAGGCCCTACACTCATAGCTAGCTTATAGTTAAGCATGTTTAAATATAAGAATTATTATGAAATTAGCATAAAATACATTCAAATAATTTTTAAGAAATTAATTTTAAACTACAATAAAAAAATCTTTTAAACATGTGCACTTACTACAAGCTCATGATCTTTCTTAATCTATTTTTCATGCTTAATAAGGTTAATGACAGGCTCAATTGTCTGAATAGGCATCTCAAATATGGGGAAAACATGAGAAGTTGTCCCAATCACCATTTTATTGGGACTATCAGCTATCTTAAGATAGCCTTGCATACACAATACATAAACATATGTTATATTTTCCCCAAGTACATATACTAAAATTATTTTAAAAAGTCTATTTTTATAGTTCAAAATTATAAGAACTAACAGTGCTTGTGTAGATGGCATTACAATAACAATGCCTATGTCTGTCTTAACTCGTATAAAGGAAGGAGTGTCTACTCTAGCCATGAACTATTCATGTAAACAAGGTCTCACTTAATTTTATATGAAATACATCAAATATTATATATATGGAAACCAAAAGAATCAATATAAGCACTTGTATAGATAAAAGATATGTCTATATAAGTACATGAATTCAATGACACATTATAGGAAAGAAGAAGAAAAACATGCACATGAAAATACACTTAGATCTAAATTGATAAGCCATCTATTCAAGTATTAGAGTCACAGCCTTGTACCAAAACCAAAATTAGAGGATTAAAGTGAAAGGGAATATATAATATACTAGTTTCTTGTTTTTCATTGATAAATATAAATATACTTGGGTCAAGATCTTCAATTTATACTATATTACATGTTAAACTATATTGGTTGTTGATTTATTACTTTTCTAAAAATAGGGGTTTGACTTAGGTAAGACCCTCATAACTATTTACTTTTGGATGAGTTTTCAAGATTACTATAGTATTTAGGGATATTTTTAAATGTGTTTTAAAGGTGCCTACATTTAATGGAGTAGAGTGATGAAGTATGATTTTATCCGTAGGATTAGAGACAATTTAATGACTAATGTTTTGGCCAAAATATATATAATAGGGATAGTCTGGATTGTGTAGGTGGGGATTATTGTCCCATCAAGTAGTTTTCTTTACAACCTATTCACCAACTAGGATGTGTCATAAAATAGTTTAATTTTCCCACAAGTCCCTTGAGAGTGGACTATCACTTTCAAAGTTGTGATTAGGATACTAGGCTTATTGGCTAAAGGTAGGATTATGGCCTTGATAGAGGATTGTGATAGAGGTAAGGTTGTTAATTGGGTGTAATACTTTACTGATGTTGATGCACATAACATAGGTTTTAAGTATGGAGTAAGACAAGTGGGGGTGGAGTGTGTAATTAACTTGACCCTCTAAAATGATATTATAGGAATATTTTCCTCCCATCTAGTGGGAGACAAAGGGACATATTTCCTTTTGTATATATGGACACCTATTTTTAGGATTATTGAGGAGAGAGGATGTAAATTTGTAAGCGTATAAGAGGTGTTATCATATACTTAAAAGGATTTATATCAGATCATGAGGTTTATGTGTATGTTTATCATCCACCCTACACTCATAATGGGCTAGGTGTATGAGCACATGACCCCTTACTAGTGAGGGTTAGATATTGGGATAGAGGGGGCCATCAAGACTTATAGTTAGATAGTATGCCACCATTGAGAGACTTTACATTAGTGGTGGACACACTAATAATGATATATTTTATAGCTCTACTATATTAGGGTACTTTAGGATAGTTTTTGAATGAGGTGGACACTCTACTACCATTACAAGAAAAATTGGGAGAGTACTAATTAGAGGAGTACCTTTAGAAACATATCCTATGTAGGTCGCAATTATGGTAGAATTCCAACATTAATTATAACCACCACCATAATATGTAGACACTTAGATGTAAAAACAAGCATAGGATATAGGGTGAGGAGAAACAAGGGAGAGCATACACTTTTTAAAAAGGAACCAATAGGATAGGAGGATAATGCTAAGATGATGTCCAATTAGGAATTATACCTAGCCTAAAATGAAGTTACCCAAGTAAAGTAGTGAGTTGGTTTATTTTTAGTTACTTTCTAATTTATTACTCAGTTATTTTTTCTTTATGTAACTGGAGATCTAATGTCTTATCTTGTTCTATGGTTATTGAGTGAATCACTCAGTGGTGGAGCATGATCAAAGAATCTTTGGTTAGGATTTTTTATGTGAGGATTATTTGAGCCTCAATAATATTTTGGTGGATGTGCTTCTCCATGTGTGAATAAGTAAGCATACATATGTTTTTCTCCCTATTTATCATACATATTTGGAGTTCCCTCATAATAAGAGAGTGATATTTGGCCTAGAGGAAAATGTTGATGGTTTAGAGTCTCGGGTGAAGACTCTCAATGAGATTATTAGGGCTCGGGGAGGTTAGGCTCCATCTAGTAAAAAAATAGTGGGAGGTACATCACCCACATAAGTATAATCAAGAAACACAAAAGTAGAGAAAGCGTATCCCACATCACTCACAAAAATTATGACATTATCATATGAGTAGGAGTAGGATCCTTAGGCACAACCTCTAGATGGGGATAACTGCCTCCAATAGGACCTTAGGGTCACACCATTGTATCTACTTTATGTAATAGAATAAAATAAATCCATGATTGTGATTATGAAAATAATGTTCAACAAGAGAGAGATACCAATATATTACATGGAATATCATCCACTGGGGGAGCTTATGATAATGGTGACACACATCAAAGATTGGATGGAATTACCCAAAAACTAAATAAAGTGAGAAGGGTCTTAAATTCAATGAAAGAATCTTTGTTAGGGAAGCTGATGCTTGGATAATATGCATGAAAAGGTACTTTAAATTAAGATATTTTTCAATAAATAGTATGGACATGCTATTTATTTTACAACTTTTAGATGAAGTAGTGTTGTGTTGGGACTATCAAAAACTAATTGTGAATTTAGATATTCCCACAGTCACATGGGTGATGTTCAAGGAAAGACAACACTACTTGTTGGATATTTAATTAAATGATAGTGTAAATGCATTTCATAACCTTTATAAAAATGCCAATATTGAAAAGGAATATAATGCATGTTTTTTAACCTTGATTTAGTACATGGGATACATGTAAACAACTTATTTTTACATACAAGTTGTGTTATTTTTGCATTAACTATTGAGAAGAGAAGTTATAAATTAGATGCAAAGAGTAAAAAATATATATGTAAATAACTATAATCATAAAAAATACAAAGAGAAAAACATATATGTAAATAATTTGTACCTATATATAGGTAAATGGTGTCATCCTAACATAGGAATATGCAGTCATGGATGGCCTATCAACTAGATTCAAATATGAAAATAATGGTTGTGATAGATTGAATGTTGTAAATGCTAACTATGATGATGAAGGAACTGTCACCTCTTGTGACATAAAAAATGACATATATATTATATTAAATTTATATGTAAATTAATTTTAATCCTATAAATTAAATTTTAAAATATAACTTAAATTTAACATGACATTTATATAAAATACACCTATATCTATGTGGTGACTAATGTCTACACACCAAATATGCATGCCAAAAACTTATCACTCATAAGAATATGATCTAAGCCATCTAAACCACTAACACCATCATCATCAAAAGGTCCTTTGCACATATCTCCACATGAACTACAAGGGTGGGGTTAGGGTTAGGTATCATGTGACATATATATAACACCACTCTGTGAAAGCCTACTCATATGCTGAATGGGTGTATCATTAAGTGAACTAAGGGCATGGAGAGTGTCTATCTGCATGACCTATTAAACCATCGATGGGATCTCAAGATCAAGAATTTTTTGGATATGCATTTTTTTAGGCTAATTAGGTGCATTATGTGCACTTGGTCAATCCTATGCATAACCTTTTCCCTGACCCTAAAACTCATTAAAATCAAAATAATTGGGAATCTGGTTGAGGCCAAACTCATAGTAGAGTTTCCTCAAAAAATATATCAGGACCTCATGGTTATTACATGTTGGATAGTCAAAGACCATCCATTATCAATCCAAAAAATTGGCTATGATTAATTTATGTACATAATGATGGATATGAAAATGTGTAGTGGTTATAAGAAATGGGGCATTGATGGTTGGGTTAATGAATAGGGCACAAATGTTGGCTTTTCAAATATCCAAATTCTTGACCTGAAGGGTTGACAACTTGTCAACATAATATGCCTTAAAATTATCCCTATATGAGGTCCATCGATTAATTTAACTCATTATAGAGTCAATTTGACCTAATAAGGTATGTAGGGAATTGGCTAGCTAGGTGCGGTGGTGGTTGGTCGAACTAAGATCCCTCATTCTGTAAATTAACTTTTCAATTTCAAGTTTGTTTCCTATAATGTTGTGAATCAAAACCTCTTGACTACCATGGGTTTTTGGGAACTATAGGAGGGTTAGTTGGAGGGATATGAGGAAAAGCAAGGTTAAAAAGAGGAACCAGAGGGTTTTATGGAGGGTTGAGAGGGTTAGTAGGATGGGATGTTAGAAAAAAAAATTAAATTAAAAATAGGGTTAAATAATAAAAGCTATGAAAAATTAGGGTTAAATAAGAAAGATTTTGATCACTTACCTCTCTTATACAATAACATCATCGATCAGTAGGTCTGCGGGGTGAATCTGGCAGCTTCCTAGCATTTTTTAGAGTCTTATAAGTAGAACACGATCATGAAAATAAGGGTAGATCTAGGGAACCCAAATACAAAATGAGTAATTTTTCATGTAGGTTTTCCTTTTTAAATATTTTTACGCATATGTGATGTAATCATGTTATTGTAAATGTCAATAATATGATCACATTATATAATAATGTAATTGCATTATGGCTTGACAATCCTGAGCCTATATTTAAATAACATGATCACATTAATTAAATATTGGGATTACATTATTAATTAATGAAATTTCATTATGGTTAATGTCTATGGAATTTTTCCCAAACTCCGTGTACTTACGCATTCACATAGTTCATTTTCTAGGGTTATACCAAATATATAGTCCTTATTCAGTGGAAAACTAATAAGTATATGAGCCCATTTTTTATATGAGACACATTTTGAGTAATTTTTATGTATGGAAAACCAATTCAATATTTATTTCTATATGATTACTCTCTTGATGCTTGAGGGTTTCTATACTAATTCAATCATCTTAGGTTCTCAATAGGCTTAGGTCATTATTCAATATAAGACATTGGTAGATTGTCATCTCCTATGAAGTAGAGATATTAAATAACTATTATCACATACTATATACCCCTTATACCTTTATTTAAATTTCACAACCTAAGTTTCAAGCTCAAACTTAAGCTTCTAGCCTAATTTCTCAAGGCAATCCTATAGGTGTCTGTCCAAGTATTCTGAGTGCTAAGTGTTCCATGTGATATTCAAGATATTTAAATTATCTCAAATATTATGTTTAGGTTTATTTAAACTATTATACCCTTTTTATTCATATTATTTTTTAAAATTTTAGGTCATATCTCATCAACATATAGGCAAGCATGTAGATGTGTGTGCTAAGCTTGACATTTCATTTATTCTACCTCATGATTGATCTCTTCCACTAAATGATGGAGGTAACTTGAAGGATGATATAAATATAAGAAATAAAATAGATAAAACCATGTTATATCCTCATTTTGAAGCCCTTATTTCATTTCTCCTTGAGCTCAAGAAGATCTGCCTAAAGTATCACTTGTAAGCATTCTTTGAAATGCATGATATTCTTTATTCCCTTAAGTTCATATCTCATATAATGATTGGATTTGGTTTGAGTAAGTTCTTATTAGGAATTAAGGTTGATATAGGTTATTTTAAGACCAATAAAATCAATGAAACACTTAACCACTTCAAAACCTACTTGTAGTCATGACTACAATGTGCCAATAAAGAAGAAGAATTGGTTTCTTACTAAATGCTCTTTATTCATTTGATGTAACTATTAGCCATTTTTTGGACCACATACAAAGATTCAAACTAGATAGAGAGATGATAAATTTTCTTGTTGAATCAAGGACCCAATGTTAAATGTAAAATATCATAGTTCTTCAAAGATTTTGAGCTACTTTAAGAAATCATAAAGTATAATATATTGATCTTGGGAAAACAAATGTAGAAATGGGTCTAGGTTTGAAAATAGAGGGATCCAAGTAGGTTCTCATATGTCTTTAGAATTCAAGAACATGGACCAGGTTGTAAAAAAAGAATCCATCATCACCTTGAAATAATGATCAAAAGATGATCTCTATAAAGTTTTAGAGATGGACCATCACCAAGATGTCATGTAGGAGAAAATGGACAAGCCAACTTATGCATTTAATATCTTCACTTATAAACCTTTCATTACCAAAAAATAAATCTTAAATGTAGATCTATATGCAAATATCATCATTAAAAAGTTTTAGGCCCATGTGATATTTTTGTCTCAAGTTACAAGCTTATAAATTTGGACCTATGTAATAAGACTTCAGCACTAATATCAAGTTTAATGTCGAGAAAAATAAATCCTTTTGATATTAAAATTTATGGTCATGAGAACACTAATTATGATTTCATGAAAATTATTTTATGGATTGATGATATCATTTTTAATCTGATGAACTAGCCATTAGCTTTCAAACAGTGGGTCCTAGTTGATCTAATGATGTGTATTGCATCATACATCCAGATCCAATAGTGTGATCAAAGGTCAAAGGGTTAGATATATTGAGAGGTTTACACATGACATAAGTACATGAGGATACAACCTGATAGAAGGATCCTAAGTATTAACATGTGTTTGACATGTGGTGTAAATGAAGACATAGTTGAAATTCAAAAATAGATCTAAGCGCTTGCATTTGTTCATACCTGGTAAATCTAATGGAGCAAGGGAAATGATGATGTAAGTGGGACCAAGAAAATTAGAGTAGTAAATACGTATATGAAACATTTATAAACCATGTTGAATTAGTAGAGGATCCATGGCTATCACTCAATTGTATAGAGAAGGATTAACAGAGTGAACTAAGTCAAAGGGCCACTGATTTGAGTCAGATTATCGATAGCCAAATAAATAAAGGATTAAGATAGAACATTTCCAAATAAGGTAGATGGAGTATTTAAATTTAAACAAAGAAAATGAATGGACCTGAGCTGGTGGAAATATATAAAATTGATCTCAGATATGATCTAAGTTGGACTAGAATGCATATAAGGACAAGGCATTGCCAATAAATCTCCTAAAGGGTAAAATAGGTCTTTTAAACCTAATATAAATCAAATTTCAATGTCTTGTTGACAAAATTGGACTAGGTATTGATCATAATGTTGTATCTATATGGACTATAAGAAAACCAATGATCTTAGATTGGTTTTCATCTATAGTTAATCTAAGTCCAGGTTTTAATGTAAGAGCATATATGTGCAATTATTTAAGAAGCATCATGGGCCATGATTTCAATAAGTAGCCACATAAAATACACAAAACCATGATTATATTAGATTCCATGAGCATGAATTTTTATCTTAAATTGAGAGATGGTGTGAAGGATCAAAGAAAAAGTCTAGTATTTGTAACTATAGGTAGGAGCATTCAATACATATTTAAAACCTCTGGGGACTTTCTCACTCAATGATCCACATGTAGTGTCCTAATTGATAAAAAAAGTGGCAAGGTTTTCATTATCTAATGAGAAAAATTTGCAATCTCAAGTTCAATTAATGAGCTAGGACAGTATTTTTTTGATGGCATGTTCCTCCATCTTTTCTCTCTCTTTATTCTCCTATATTATCCCTTTCTCTTCTCTTTTGTAAAGGTTCTCAAATTTTAGACCTTTTCATCATTTTAAGAGACAATGATACTCTTTGAGATACTATAAAGTATGCTCTTCTTGATTAATCTCAACCCTATCAATTATTTATAAAATCTACCTCTTGATGCAATAAGACTTTCTTTACCTATCTCTTGCCTTGGATTTGGTTTGGTGAGTTATACACGATGGCATTGTGTGAAGGAGAATCTTCTTCATCCATTTTCCTCCTTTCTAAAATTTTTATGGAGTCTTCAATATTTTTTTGTAGGTATAGATTATTTTTTATACTCTAAATCTCTTCTATGAAATAATTATGTAAATTAGTTTTATCTTGAGGTTGTGTGAGCTAGTATTGTCTCCTACAGATCTAGTGTGGGTTCAAGCTTCTAGGAGTTTCCATTTTAAGTTTGGTGCATTGTGGGTTAACTTTATCATCATACCTTATCCCCTTTCTAACACTTTTCCCTTTGAATTATTAGGCTTATCACTAGTTTAGGTGAGAATAAAAGAGGAATCTGACCTACTCCAGAGCTTTAACCTCAACATAGGTTACCCACAACTTGGGGCTATCCCAATATTATGACTTAATGGGAGAGAGATTGAGTAAACCCTATCCTAGGGTACACATTAAAGTCATAATATTTTATGGCATGCTTGGTGGGATAAAGGTCCAAATTAGTGGAAGGATTTTTGATGTTGTTCTTATATATAAGCCTTTAAAGGTATTTTATAATCATCAATGATGAAATTGAGAATCTATCAATTGGTTTGAGTAGTCCAAGTGCCTAATAATCATTATTTGGTATGTATAATCAATCATCTTTTGATCAAAATGTTTTTTCTTTGCCTCAACATCCTTCATATCAAATTAGCAATGTTTATGGCTTCACACCAAGTGGATCTCAAGATTCAGTGTAGCAGCGTTTTTAGGGTCAAAATGTCCCTAGTTTTTCCCCAAACCAATCCATTTTAGGTTGGATTCAAATGATCTAAATCTATATAAAGTACATGATAAGCCTTAATATATAGAGGGGATATGGTCAAGATATCCCTAATCACATCATTCAATACATAAGAGGTGAATTATGCAAAATAAAAGAGGAATGGGCACCTATTAAGAGGGAAAATTGGAGATAACCTCTCAAGTTAAATATTGAATGTGAGTTTTTACATTCAAAGCATTGAGGATGAGCCAAGGAACCTTGAAGTATAGCATGTCTAATTCCACCAACCTCATGTAGCTTTATATGCACCACCTTAAACCCTCATATAGTCCACCCATCCTTCCCCAAATGACTACTCAAAGTGCCTCCTCTTATGCTCCAAGTTCTTCATGTATTCCTTTGACATTACCTTCTTAAAATTCAATCTAAGAAAGCCTTAAAATAAAAAAGATACTATTGTTGAATAACCTATTGTTGATATCCAAGATCTTATTTATCTTCTTCAAGATTCCTCTTGTACCTCATATCAACCTTCTTATTTTCTTTATCTATATGAGGCCACTAAAAAAATTAAAGAAAGGATTTTCACAGAGAATATATATAGATAGATCAAAGAGTTAGAGCTAAAGATAAGGGAAGAGGAAGTGAGTCAAAATCAAGAAAAGGCAGCCATTTCCTACACATTCTCCTCATGGATATTGGTTAGGGAAAACATGTAGAAAAAGGAGGTATTAGTGATGAAGGTATAAAGAATTAGTTCAATAAAATTAGGATACTCCCTATCCTTTTACCTTATGGAATTAAATTTATAAAGTCTTTTAGAAAGAGGAGGTGCTAGTTGAGGTAGTATAATAGGCAGTCTTTGAGGAGGAGTTAGTTA
>JARHVA010001350.1:3392500-3568027 GCA_037957365.1 Torreya grandis | reverse complement strand
GAGAAGAGAGAGAGAGAGAGAGAGAGAGAGAGAGATTTTTACATGAAAACACAAAATGGGAAAAAACATAAAGAAAAATCTCAAGTATATGAAAGAGAACCAAATCAAATTATAAAGTTGTGCAAGTACCAACTTGTAGGAGCACCAACTCCTTTGCTGATCGCCAACATAATAACTATTTTTGAGAACCAACCCCTTGCAAATATTTGTGAGCACCAACCCATAGGAGCACCAACCCTTCTTCTATATAAAACATAACTATCTCTCAATGTTTCTTACTCAACAAATGATATAACTCTATAATATCTCATTATATTCACTCTTCTTTTATTATATAAAACACATACAAACCATGCACTCTCTTGCATATAAAAATGGATTATCAAGCCTTTATTTATAGCTTTCTAATTGACCTTTGTCATTCACCCTTTCTGACACTTAAATCCTCATAAAAAATGGTGCCAAAATTGCATGACCCTTCATATCCTTGCATTTAAAAATCAACATGGTGACCCTTTATAAAAAAATACATCCTTTCCTCTTTTGTATTTATCTTGGTGACCTTTTGAATTCCTTAAGATGACTCTTCATGGAAAAATATTCCATACCCTCTTTTGTCTTCACTTGGTGACTCTTTTGATTCCTCAAGATGACTCTTCATGGGAAAATACATCCCAGTCCTCTCTTGTCTTTACCTTGTGACTCTTTGACTTCTCCATGGGCCCTCTTTTGAATTTTATGCAACCATAAATATATTTGTTAATGTTAAATAAATATTAACACACATTAGACAAAATATGAATATTAAAAGCACCATTAAATGCTATGGGGCATTTATCACCAATGATAAACCTTTGACATCAATGACAATATTTCCAAAAATCTCCCTCTTTATCATTGATAACAACCTCAAACTAAAACTTTCACATCCTGAAACCTACACATACTACCATCTAAAAAACATACAATAACTCCCCCTTATTATCGTATCCTATACCTATTCCTGTACATGCTTCTATTCTTCTCCCCCTTTGAAATCAATGCCAAAGGGATTATCTTGGAGCTAACACTTAGCTACCCCTCAATTGATGTTGATCCTTTATGGTTGGAAGTAAAATAAATTACTCCCAACTTCTCTCACAGATACTCAATTATATCTTTTGGTAATGCCTTTGTGAAAATATCTACAATCTATTTTGTAGTAATGATATATTCTATCTTAACCTACTAATTTGTAACCTACTCTCTCAAGAAGTGATATCTGATAAGAATATATTTTGTTCTTGAATGCATCACTGGATTATTCAAAATATTAATATCATTTATGTTGTCACAAAAAATATAAATAGGTTCATCATATATTACATTGATATCTTTCAAAGTTTGTTTCATCCAAAGCACTTGAGTACAACATAATAGTACTGTAATATATTTTAATTCAACTATATAAAATGATACCAAGTTTTGCTTCTTACTTAGCCATGGTACTAAGCTATCACTGAGGAAGAAATCTCCTCCACGTATACTCTTTCTATCATCCAAGCAACTTGCCCAATTTGAATCTGTATAAGCAACCATAGTGAAATCTCTACCTATGGGATACCATAATACATAATATAATGTCTCCTTGATATATCTAAATATTCTCTTCACCAAATAAACATGAATCTCCTTTGGGCCTGTTTGATATCTTGGAACCATACCTACTATATACATAATGTCTACCCTTGATGCTATCAAATATAAAAGACTACCAATCATAGATCTATACAAATATTGATTTGTAATGGGTAAATCTTCATCCTTACCTTGTTCCTTATACCCATCAGTATACCAACCGGTGCACAATCCTCAAAACCAAACTTTTTCAACATTTATTTGGTGTATTTTACTTTGAGATATGAAAATTCCTTTATCTAATTGAAAAATTTGCAACCCTAAGAAAAATGACAATTCTCCAAGCATAGATATCTCAAATTATTTTTACATATTGTCAAAAAATTCTTTTATCATATTTTTAATGTTACCTTGAAATATTATGTCATCAACATACACCACAACAATCAATTGATGCTCACCTTCTATTTTGATGTAGAGATTATTGTCAACAAATTCTCTCTTGACACCTTGATCCTACAGGTATTTGTCAAGTCTTGCATACCAAGATATAGGATCTTGTTTCAATCCATATAGTGATTTTTTCAATTTGCATACATGGCTACTATCATTTGAGAGAATAAAACCGTATGGCTACTCCATGTAGACATCCTCTTCTAGATTCCCATTCAAGAAAGTAGACTTGACATCCATTTGAAAAACTTTGAAAATTTTAAACATTGCATATGTAAGAAACATTATAATAGCTTATAGCCTTACTACTAGTGTGAAAGTTTCTTTAAAATATATTCCCTCAATTTGAGCATATCTTTTATATACTAATCTTGATTTATTCCTGGTCACTTCTCCATTTTTATTCAACTTATTTTTGTAAACCCATTTTGTTCCTATCACATTGTGATATTTTGGTCTAGGCACTAATTCCCAAGTATCATTCTTTTATATCTAATTTAATTATTCATCCATTGGCTTAAACCAATTCTTATCATGTTTAGCTTATGAAAAATTTCTCGATTGAATTTTGGATAACGGAGAGAAATTAACTTGCTCAGATTCACTTACCATCATTCTCCTGGTGTAAATTCCTTAATTTATGTCCCTGATGATGTCACTTTCATTATGATTTATATGGACATATTTGGATGGGGTTTTGGTATCATTTTTCTCTTTCTTCTCATCTTCATCTAATTCTTCAAAATCTTCCTCTTCAATGATTTCAAGAATGTCTATTGGATCACTGGTTCTTTGTGTTCTATATTCTTCTATCTTGACACTTGTACTTTCAACTATTTTCTTGGTTATTTTGTTATAAAATTTATAAGCTTTACTTTAACAAGAATAACCAAGAAATATACCTTCATCTTCTCTAGATTCAGAATTATCTAATTTTTCATCAGTTCTCTTTATAAAGCATATACTACCAAAAATTCTAAAATAATTAATTCTTGTTGGTTTGTCTTTTCATATCTCATAAGGAGTCTTATTACTATTGACTCTCAATAATGCTTTGTTCTAGATATACACTATTTTACCAACTATCTCTCTCTAATATTTATATGGTATCTTGGATTCATTTAGCATTGTCCTTACCATCTCCTAAACTATTTTGTTTCTTTGTTTAACTACCCTATTTTATTGTGGAGTTATGACTAATAAATAATGTCTCTTTAATCCATGGTCTTCACAAAAATCAATAAAATAATCTGACATGAATTATCCCCTCCATTTGATCTTAAGCACTTAATCTTCAAACTAGTTTCATTCTCAACTAATGCTTTGAATGCTTTGAAATTTATGAAAGCTTTTGATTTTTTCTTTAAAAAGATTACCCAAGTCATACGTAAAAAATCAACATGAATAATTTCTCACCTTGATTAATTTGAGTTCTCATAGGTCCACACAAATTAGTGTGAATAAGATCTAACATCTGAATGGTTGAGTATTACTTTGTTTTGAACCACCTTCTGGCCTACTTTCTATGCTAATAAGGCTCACAAAGCATGTTGGATGGCTTTGTAATCTTTGGAAGATTTTTGACTGCTGTCTTCTTATTAATGTTGACAAGATTGTCAAAAATTGTGTCCCATTATTTGTGCCATAGCCAAATTTCTTCAATCTGACTCAAACAAGATCTTTGACCTTTGATGTTTGATATCATGTATAAATTATTGCCTATTCTCTGAGTATCTACAACCAACACATTTGAATCTTTTCTCCTAATTTCATAATTTTTTGCATAAAACTTTAGTGTGTGCCCCTGATCACATATTTAACTTACACTCAAAATATTATACTTAAGACCTTCTACATACAAAACAATTTCAATTTTAGTTTTACCATTATCCAAACTTAGTGTACCTTTTTTAGTAATTCTAGCAATAGTATAATCTCTACATTTTACTATACCACTATTGATCTTATTCAAGGTTATAAACTTGCTCTTCTCTCCCATCATGTGTCTCAAACATCCACTATTAATGAACCATGGATTTTATTCATTTCTTGCATGCAAAGCTATTTATACCAACATATACTTTTAAGTTGTTTCTTCTCCCATGAACCTATCTAAATTTTCTTCTTGATGAAAGGAGCCTTAAAAATCTAGTATTTCTTGACTGACTCGATCACACTTCTATACTATTAGGATATGTGTTAGATGTTTTTGTATTTGTAACATATTATGTCCTCTTCATTAAAGATTGATAGAGGAGCAAAAGAGTTATGGCTTCTAATTATCTCTGCATGAGTTTCCTTCTCTTTGTTTCTAAAATAGTTAGCCCTTTCTTGACACTTTATTTTCTTATGACCATATCCATTACACTAAAAATAGTAACCATGAAAATAGAACCTATTTGTGTATCTTTGGCTTAATTGCCTTTTGTATCTTTGTTCCTTCCAGCCTTCATTTTTTGAGATGTCCTTTGTATTCTTAACTTCTTCCTTTTTTCCTTCTTTTGTAAGAGCTTCAACATAGCTATTTTTCTTTTCAAATTTGATACCTGTCTTATCTAATATTGATTTTTGGATTTTTAATATCTTATTCAATATATCAGTGCTTTTCTCAAATTTTTAATTATTTATTACTTTATCATTAATTTCTTTATTTGTTTTCTCAAGATCTGCTTTTAAAGAAGTAATTTTAATAGTATACCTTTCACATTCTTCACTTAATTTTTACAACTATGCCATTAGATATTTTTCATTCTTCTTGGCTTCTTTAAAGGGTGTTTGTATATCTTCAATTATTTCCTTTAACTCCTTTTCATTTTTCTCGATCTGAAACTTCAATCTTTGATTCTTCTTCTCAGGAGTTTTTAAATATTCTAAGGCACACATGAGTGCTCCTTTTGGATTCACTTTGGTTTCATCATGTTCTTCTTCTTGATCATCTATACTTTTGCTTATGGATGCATATTCATATATGGCCATGAATAGAATATCTTCTTCTTCTAAATCACTAAATCCACTATCTTTGATTGATCTAGGATCTTTAGAATACAAAATCTTCTTCATGAATCTTTTCTTGAATTTTCCTTTAAAATTCTTCTTGTATGTAAACTTTCCTTCTTCATTATCACCATTACCCTTATTTGGGAACTTAGCTACAAAATGTCCAATCTTTCCATAATTAAAACATTTAAAAGGTAATTTTTATTGATATTTACATTTGCCCTTTCTTAGCTTGTGAATGAATAGAGATCCGTTGTCATTTTCATCATCACTAGAGTTATCACTTGATTCTTGAATCTTATCCTTCTCTTTATTTGATGTCTTAAGAGAAACTTCTCTCTTTGAGGGTTTCTCTTGTTCAGTCCGCATCTCATATGCCTTAAGAATACCATGTAGATCATCCATCTTTATCTTAAATAAATTCTTCATCTCTTCAATTACCAAAACTTTTGCATCATATCTCAATGGTAGAGATCTCAAAAATTTTTGTACCATGATTGATTCTTCTAAATTTTCTCTAAGACCTTGAATCTGGTTAACTATTTGATCAACCTATAAAAGGTAACACTCTATATTTTCTTCCTCTTCCATCTTCAAACTCTCAAACTATCTTCTAAAAGTTTGAACCTTAGCTTGCTAAACATTTCCATCACCTTTGTAAATATTCTCAATCTTTATCCAAGTTTCATGAGCAGATTTACATTGCATAACTTTAATAAATTTTGATTCACATAAACCAATTAAAATATAATTTAAATCTTTAGCATTATTTTCACTTTCCTTCTTTTCCATTAGAGTAGTTACAAGTGTTTGTGGCTCTTCATATTCCTCTACCACTACTTGCCAAATTTTGAATCCAAGGGACATCAAATAAGTCCTCATCCTTATGTTCCAAAAATCATAATTTTCCCTATCAAACAAAGGTGCCTTATTTGTAGAAAAACTTTCATATGATCCAACCATCATGCTTTCCCTGATCTACCTTCAAGCTATAAAACTTTTTCAAAAGGAACCTGCTTTGATACTAATTTTTAAGCATGAGATATACTGAGAGGGGGGGTGAATCAGTATATCTTATATCTTATAAATATTTTACTTAATAAAATTCCACTTAACCATTAAATCAAAATATGCAATAAAACTAAAAGCAATATGCACCACACAAGAGAGAGAGAGACACAAAATTTTTATGTGAAAAGCCAAAATGGGAAAAACCATGGAGAACATTCTCAAGTATATGAAAGAGCACCAATTAAAATTACAAAGTTTGTAAGCACCAACTTACAAGAGTACCAAACACTTTTTTAAGCACCAACACAAAAACTATTTGTGAGAACCAACCCATAGGAGCACCAACCCCTTACAAAGATTTGTGAGCACCAACCCATAGGTTCACCAACCCCTCTTGCGTATCAAACACAACTATCTCTCAATGTTTCTTACTCAACAAATGATAAAACTTTACAATATATCTTTCTATTCTCTCCTCTTTTCTTATATAAAATAAATATAAACCATGCACTCTCTTGCATATAAAAATGGCTTCTCAAGCCTTTATTTATATCTTTTTGAATGACCTTTGGCATTCACCATTTTTGACCCTTCAATCCTCATGGGAAATGGTGCCAAACTTGCATGAACCTTCATATCCTTGCATTTAAAAAGTCACATGGTGACCCTTCATAATCAAATTCATCCTTTCCTCTTTTATCTTTATCTTGGTGACCTTTCAAATTCCTTAAGGTGACTCTTCATGGAAAAATGCACCATACCCTCTTTTGTCTTCACTTGGTGACTCTTATAATTCCTCAAGATAACTCTTCATGGAAAAATGCATCCCATTCCTCTTTTATTTTTACTCCGTGACTCTTTGAATTCTCCATGGGCCTTATTTTGACTTTTATGCAACTAAAAATATATTCATTAATATTAAATAAATATTAACACACATTATCCAAGATATGAATATTAAAAACACCACTAAATGTTATGGGGCCTTTATCACCAATGCTAGACCTTTGACATCAATGATAATATTTACAATAATGGATTATAGTTGTCTTCGGGCTCCATAAGTAGATACAACATAGTCAAGAAAACCTTTTACTCAAATTTGTAACACCATCCTTATCTTTTCTAGTGCCATGGTAAAAATTAATGCCACTAGGTATCTATATCAATAGCAGGTCCAAAAAATTAGATATATATTTGAGAATTCTCTTTACCAATGCAGGTCTATTCTCAGTAAATTCAATACACCAATAGATGATGTCCAACCAGATCTCACTAAGCTTAAAATTATATCTTAATAGTTGTCTTTCTAGTGCTAAGACCATGCACCAGCCTCCATGGAGTTGGTGAAACTAAATATAACCCCATTTTTAATTTTAGATCTAGTCTAACACAAAAACAAAAGAGATGATACCAAGCTTGGAAGATGTTTATAAATAACAATCAGATCTAAAATGCTTCTAATCCTTCTTAAAATTATGGGATGCCATTATCTATGCCTTAACTACAAGTCAAATCTAGAATGCAAGCTTCATGCTGAAAAAAAGACAAAAAAGGATGATGCCAAGCTTTGTGAAGTGTGATGCGAAGTGATAGAACTAAAAAATAGTAGATCTATGACACCACCTTGTTGGAAAACTCAATGCTATAGGTAGATCTACTTATCTCCATGCAATAGAAAACAAAATATGATGTTAAAGGATAGATCTTAATGACAAAAGGATTATGATGCATATGCAATGCCAAGAATATCATCGAATGCAAGTCTATTCCTTATTCAATGCCTCAGCCAGATGTGTAAAGATATAAAACACTTGGAGGCTTAAATATCTCAATAGCATAATTAATAATGAATTCAAAACCTCAGATCTGAAATAAATCTCTTTATATGGTTAATATAATAGATTGTAAATGCTAAAATGGATAGATGTAAATTGAAATCAAATGAACCCAAGATTTGAAATGAAAAATTGAAGAAAAAAGGCAATCCTCAGATCTAGATTTATTCTTATAACATATCAGAATGAGTTCTAGGAATCCTAATCCAAATAAATGCACTGATTCAAGATGCAATGTAAGACACATATTATTCAAGACAATACATATCAAACACACATAGCTGCAAAATAAAATCAAAGAGAAAAAAATTACACCAAGATATGAATGCCTCAATAATACACATGGTATATTTCATTACAAATATAAAGGAGAGAGGTGTATATATAGGTTGGATAGAGAAAGAAACCACACATTCTAGCGAATGTGGGACTAATCTTCCCAAATAACCCAAACGACCTCTAGATCCCTAAGCAATCTAATACAACTGTGTAGGCAAAACCTAGTGAGATAAAATCCTACACCAATGGTCTCAATTTTAAATATAATTTAATGTATTTCCTTAGTACCATTAAAACACCCTCCCTTTTACATAAGAGGGAAGGAATCTCATTATGACATATCTTCAATCACATTATAGATGGAGTAAATATTTGTAATATATTATATATACTCTACTATGGTATTATAATTTTCTCTAATAAATTATGGGATGTTCTTAAGAGTAGTTATATGATTATCATCATACTAGGGAAGGATCAATGGGTTGCCTCCATTAAATGAAACAAAAGGTTAGTTTCTTTATGAAATAATTAAGATAATAAGGAATAATATTCCTATGTGTGTAGGGAATATACCAAATGGGGGTGTCAATTGAGCTTTAGGATAAGGTTGTATTGCATTTCTATCCCTTCTATAGGAGACAAGGATACTCTAGCTCATCTTCTTCTAGAAATTGTAGGTATCTAAATAAAATGAAAATAAGTGCCCCTTGAATATGATATCATCTCTCTTTATATATAGATGAAAGATTTATCTTTACGATCCATGAATTATTAATGTCACCAAATATTCAAAAAAGTGTCTTTAATAGTTGGATTGATGGGAGTAACACCAATCTATAAGTCAACTATTGAATTTGGTCCCACCAAGCATGCCAAAATCTATTATCACTCAAACCATGCAACCATTGAATTAGTTTAATGAGATAATGGGATCATCTAATAAGGTGTGGGACACTTGTAATACTTGGGATAAAACTATAAAGTAGGCCAACTTCCTTCTATTTTATATGCACCTAGCTTAGGACTAGTGTATGGACCTATAAAGAGCAAAATGAAATCTACAACAATCACTAATCCTAAACTTGACAAAGGGGAAAAGGGAGTGAAAAGATAATATATTATTGGAATGTAAAAGTTAATGCACCAATAATAGAGTGAGCACATCACCCATTTAATGAAATAATAAAACTAATAGAGTAAATGTGGAAACTTAAAACTGGATGCATTGAATAAGTGGTTCACATGGAGGCAAGAGAACATAATTCATCATTAGGATGGATGAAAAATGATCCATATATAACACCTAATATACCTATGTATATAGAGTGTGAGACCTATAAAGAGTTTTGGTTCTATATAGAGGTTCTAAGGGAGGACAATAATGAGAGTGATAAATATCTAAATATAAGGATCAACAACCATGAATGCACATACAACATATAGTAGAAAAAAGTAAATCACTTTTTATTAGTCTCAAGGTCTAAGTAAATAATATAAACTCCAATAGGTATATATATATATATATATATATATATATATATATATATATATAATGTCAACCATTTTAAAATAAAATTCAAGGTTTAGGTAGCATTGAGTAAATCCCTACATAATCAATTCACCATTGGAGGTGATACATAGGAACATGAATTAAAAATTAGCATGCAAATCCCAAATCCAATTAAGATCATTTAGAGCTATGTAATAACTTATATGAGACATATATATTCAACCTAGGTTTGATAATATGATCATAGAAATATTTGGGAGGTTATTCATGGATTTACATGTATATTTATGAATGAAGGGAATTTAGTAGCCAAGGGAGGTGTGCTATAATTATCTAACACTCTGATAGTTAATTCTGCATATAATTTCATTCAAATTCACCCTATTTTATATCTAATTAAGTCTAACCACCATCCTTATTTATGGTGGTCACTTATCAATCCACCAAGACTAGGCAACTAACATGGTACTACACATGTTCATCTTTGGTTTATGCCATGTTACCTTGAGCATGGTAAGGATTAGTAGACATGCCTATCTTTTAGGTATTGAGTGTGCATTAGACTATGTGCACTAATTTTTGCATAGATGGGAGTGTTCTCTAAAGGTTGTGTAGTGAATTGGACACATAATTAAATTATGAGTTTATGAAGGGAAATAATGGTGATCTTATGTATAAATGCATAAGGGTCTAACTCCTTCTGCACCTAGTCTCCTTTTAAGGTCTTTGTAGTCTTCACCTTCTTTTAAAACTTGTACTAGATTTCAAATGGGATGGTGTGAAACTCAGATTATAGTCTATGTTTTATAAAGGCATAAATGTGAAATTATATGAATTAGCATGAGACTTCATCATTTGAGTGTGAGGAAGTATTTGAATAAGAATACATAGACCTAAAAAGATATTGAGTGCATCCTTAATGATTTTGAGCTATTCCCTGCACACTTCTTTTTCACTACTTGGATTCAGGGAGATTCACATGCTTTGACTTACATGTTGTGTTTGTGATGAAATATATTTACATGAGGCATGCATTGGAAACTACTCATAGGTGTCAATTGACACTTAGTTGATTTATGAATTTGTGTTGATTGTTAATTGTGAGCACATATGAGAAAAATTTATGCACATAATCACATTATATAAAACATGACACTGCAAGGTATGAATACCTTATGTGCAACATCTTATGAACTTTGTGTAGGTTGGGGTGAATTAGAGTGTCAATAGTTACTTATATTTTTTTAGTTCAACTTATTTTTTTTAACTCTATGGGACATTTCTTCTTCATGTGAGTGTTTTATTTGATATTTTTTTCTTGATTATATGAGACATTTCTTATTCATGTGATTGTTTGATTTAATTTACACTATTAACTAGGGTAACTTACACTTTTCAATGAATGGTAATATAAGTTCTTATGGGGTGTACACGTTATCCTTACAAGTCATTAATAAGATCCAAACACCATATAACATTTTTCTATGTTGTCTGTGTTTATACAAGTCTTTTACCAAGGCATTCATGATTTTTAGATCAATTATTTACCTTTATTAATATTATTATTTACTATTTTTTAATTTTTTTTATGTATTTGTATGCATGAGGTGACATTTATGTATTCACATTATATTCCTTTATTGATTAGATCTTAATTTTAGGATCTCATGAAGGGTAGGGCCACTTTACGGTATACATAAGGTGTGTAAAGGAGATCATGTATCCATGGTTATCATACAAATAACTTAAATATGTTCTTCCTCTATCATTTTTATCTCTCATTCTTCCTAGGAAAATTATGGCATGTGACTTCTATCTATTCCATATTTATACTATATTACATGGGGTCTTAGTGTATACTTCATATGTACATATTGATATCAACCATAAGGATGGTAAACATGATAGTGAGATTTAATCTATACTAAAATGGAATGGTGACATACTTGTAATCTTCCATGTGAAATATTTTAAGTAAGACCATGACATATTTAGGCTTGAAATATTGATCCTTTTCTTGAATAAATTAACTTGGATATCAAGAAAGTGATAAATTAATCTCAACATTTAAATCTAAAATTGTTGGGTAAAATTTTAATCATATTATCAACACAAATAACAAGTATTAAAACATCTTCATAAATTATATCTTTATTCAATATAGATATTGAGTGTCATCTCAAAAAATCTAAGCCAATTAACAATGTGATGATTTATTCATACCAAGCCCATGGGGATTATTTGGGCCCATAAACATACATTCAAATCTTGGAAAAAATAGTATTAATCAATATTAATAAGCCATTATATATATTCCATGTATATTTTCTACTTTATATCATCATGAAATAAGGAAACGTTTACATCTATCTAGTGTAATGTACATTTGAGTGAAGTGGTTGTGGAAAAAATAAGACAAATTGAATCTATCTCTAAAATTTATACAAAGGTTTTAAAATAATAAAATCCTCAAACCTAAGAGAACACTTTATAAATTAATAATTTAATTGTATTTTTTTTGCTTCCAAATATAGTGTTATACTTATTATGATCTTCACCCATTTTTATATTGAACTATATTTCTTCCATTAGGAAGATGGACTAATTCCGTATGTGTTTAGTCAACATGTGATGGTATTACTCTTTAATTTATTCATCACACTCTATCTGACCCTGGGATTATTTGAAATTCTAAGGATATATATATATATATATATATATATATATATATATATATATATATATATATATATATATATATATATATATATATATATATATATATTTTTAACACATGTATAAATATGAGTCATGTGTATACACCCTAAATTGGTCAATCAACCACACATATCATTTCTTTTCATAGTCCTTTTATAAGAAAATCCAACTGGAAATTATGAGTTTTGTTGACATTTAGTCATGTCTTTCATTTTATCCATTTGGGTCTACTTCTAAGATTGAGTCACCTTTTTACCCATTCCCAGTCACCTCGATCCTTTCAAATGGTTATTCCACCTTAGCTAGGTCATGTTTTCCATGCTCATTCCATTCCCCATGGTCATTCCATTCCCCATGGTCCCTAGCTTGTATGAAATGAGCACTATGATTAGACTATAGTGCTGAAACCCAAGGTGTCTAGTTTTTAGTGCTCCTATCCAAAGCCTATCTGAGCATAAATGGTAAGTTTATTCTATTAGATGGGTCTTACCTATTTTATTTTATTCTTTCTTAAGTGTTCCAATGTTGACCAAATGTAAATAAAGATCTCAAATTCAAAATAATGAGTCTCTTGTAGTCCTATATAAATGACTACACAAGGCATTTTATATCTAGCACTTACTACTTTGGCACATTATAGATAATAAAAATCAATCAATAGTATAGCTTAGCTTCTCTACATCACACATAGACATGCATGCTTTATCAAAAAAGGGCCTAGGATAAAATAATTCTTGCATATATCATGCACATTGATTATGCATGTTTTCTAAGGAAAAATTACATTTGATTTGAGAACCTAGATTGAGGGTTAATGTAGATAGTGATCAGAATAACAGGGGTTCTAAATCACATGATCATTCTTCCCCTAACCTAAATTTTCACCCATTTGTTTTTGATGTATTCATTATTTGAATGTGTGTAGATGGATATATATTAAAGATTAAAATAGACCTAAAATGAGATTTGTTCACTTCTAGCCCCCAAAACTTGGTATATAGGCTCATACTAACTAGGCAATAAAAACCCATAAAGCTTATATCCTTAGGAAAATAGCATTAGAAAGGACTATAGCACTATAAACTAGGGTTTCTTATTATGGTAATCTTGTCTAATCAAAAAATAGAAGCTAGATTCACATTCTTGATAGTGTTTCAATCTTGCTCCTCAATTACTAGCTCTAGAATCATTCATTTCAGACCGACATAAGATAAGTTTATTATTATTCCTCTTGTAAAATTACCTATTTAAAATCTATTTTTTTCACATTAAAGTATATTTTCCTTATTATTATAGACCCTTATTATTTATGATCTAGACACTAGATTCTCAAAAATAATAAATCATTTGGTGAACCTGACAATTGGAACAAACCTAAAATCCCTAGCTTCACTTATGGTTTTTCCTTCATATTTTTATGCAAAGATTTAATCTCAAAATTATAATTTTTGTATCAATTTTTGTGTATTATTCCTATCCAAAATTTATTTTTATAATTGAAATTTATTGCATAATTTTTAAAAATTCTAAAACCCTAGCTAAAAACCCTAGATTTTAAAACTAGATCATTAAAGCTCAAGCCTTCCTTCTTTACAAATTTTAGAAAACTATTTTGATTTTTTTTCAAATTGTTTACTTCATAAAAAATAATTTTAAAAATTCAAAATTAGTAGTTTCATGTGGAAAAATTAAAATTATTATTTTTTATTTTTTGTATAATTTTTTTTGCATTATTTCTATTCAAAATTATTTTTAGAATTTAAAATTATTGCATAATTTTTTAAAATTCTAAAAACCTAGCTCAAAACCCTAGACTTCCAAACTATGTCCTCAAACATCAAATTTTCCTCCCGTACATTTTTTATAAAAATAATTTGAATTTTTTGTAAATTTTTTGGATTATCAAAAGTAATTTCAAAATTTTGATGATAGTAGTTCTTTGTGCATGTATTTGCTTCATAGTAGTTTTCAAACTTTTCTTTGGTGAAAGATATAAAATGGCCACAAAGGCAATTCCTTCCTCTCATCCCATAGATAAATTTCTAAAATTTTCTTATAATTCTGACAATTATTGGATAAATTTGCAAAAATGCACATTATCTAAAACTATAAAAATGATTTAATTTATAGTGAGGATAATGACTATTGTTTTAATGAAAGATATGATGATATACATAATGATGATGGTGAAACACAAATAGATGAATATTTTATTCTAAAACCCATTTCTTTTATTCCTTCTTCTAAAGAAAATAATTTTGATAAATGATAAAGATACTTCTCACCTCATTCTCCTAAACACAATGCACCAAATGAACAAATCAGTCATACACTTCGAAGTGAACCTCTTATTGGTGATAACTTTCTTCCTTGTGAACCTAATACATATCTCTCTCTCTTTTGATACTTCAATGTTCAAATTACAACAATATAAATGCAATAGAATCAAATTACCAATTCATAGTTCAAATGATACATCTCATGTTCTTAACTCTATTTTATCAAAAGAATGTTCAAATAAAAAATCTCCTTCTCTTACTTCTCATATTGCACATGAAAATAAAGCATGTCTTTCATCCATAGATAAAATAGATGCACTTGATATTCCAATTTCAAATGGTAATTTATTGCATATTCTAAAAGAATTAAATTTTTATATTACACCTCTCCCTAGTGATGATGGAAGTGATAATGAATATGATAGTGAGCATGCTAATGAATATGAAAATGAGAGTGATTATGAACAATATTACATATATGATAATGATGATGATAATTATTCACATAGTGAAGAATAATATGTATCTCATGTTTCTAACTCTTCTCTCACTCCTCTTCTCAAACATAATGCAATTCCAAATGTTATTTCTACTTCTATGAATGATTCTATTTCAAATAATGCACATGTTAATGTTAATAAGACATCTTCTACTCAATTAGAATGTGATTCACTAAAACATAAAGATACCAATGAATCTCCCAATATACCCCTCACTATAGTAAAACCCAGCTCTCACTCTTCACCTAAATAGAAAGCTAGCTCACATCCCTCTAGTAAGGTCCAAGTTATCATTACTCCAAGGGTTCAAGTGAGCACACCCCCTCTTTATGATACAATTTTTAAATGTAGCATTCCCATGGCTAAAATTAACAATCAAATTCAATAATTAAATGAACCACTTCAAGATACTAATGTACCATCCTAGGAGATCATCTCTTTGATGCATGTAGTTGGTGAATTACAACATCAAGTACATCTCCTTTCCTTAGAAAATAAAGCTTACATGTCTTGGATGGATGATAATGATTTTCATGGTAACCCTATTCTGAAGACATTCATAAAAGCTTCATTGCCTAAGAATTTCCATAAATCATCATTACCTCATTTTGATGGAACTAAAGATCCATTTTTATACCTTCAACCCTTTCAAAAGGCTTTGCCATCTCATGTGATCCTATTGAATCTACTCAAGCTATTCTAGTAGACATTAGTGGGGGAAGCAATTGGTTCATTACACACATATGAAGACTTAAAAGAGGCATTTCTCAGATATTATATCATAAACATGGGCTCTCATGTTACATATGATAAACTTGCCACACTACATCATAATTCTTTAGAGCTAGTTAGTGAGTATATCTTAAGATTCAAGGCTCACATGTTAAGATTGATATATAAACTAGAAGATCTAGAGATTCAACATATCATTATTAATGGGATTTTACAACCTCTACTCAATCATCTACTATATCAGATAGAGTCTTCCTTCAGACACTTGTGTTACATAATTTTAAATTTGGAAAAGAAATTGGGATTGATTGACACATATAAAATTGATCATATTACTCTAGATTTTATAGCAACATCTTTAGATATAGCTTATAGAACTCAACATCCACCATGTCATAAACAAGATAGGAGACCAAAACTAGAAAAGCAACCAATCAAGAATAAAGAGCTAATTTCTAGAGCAAAACCTACATTATGCACTATAGAGAACAATAACAAGGCACCACTATAGTTTGATTTAGAGTGGGATAATGTATCTACCATATTATTAGCACTACTATATAGGAGGTTAATCATACTACCTTCGACTCGTCAATGAGATCCATTTATCTTACATAGACAACCACATCAGCCCTTTTGTAACTATCATCATATCTATGGACATAGAGATAATGATTGTTATGGACTTAGGGATTACATTACTAGATGTGTTGATAATGTCATCATAGCATTCACATAGGGGGCATCAAGATCTTCTGCATCATGGAACCCTATACCTCATTCCTCCATGACTGAGTCATCCCACGACATTCCTTTATGAGAATCATCAGTCACTCATCATGAGTGTAATTCAAGTTTTAAGATTGAATCTCATAAGATATCTCTTATACCACTACCTCAAAAGGTTAAGAAACTAGTATAGTGAGAACATCACATATATAACATTATAGTCCAAGGAATACATAGTGAAGTTCCATATACATATCTATAAGAGTCACAATCATCATAGTAGAGTCTTACTCATGAGAAATAATCACTATGAGCAGATTTTCAAGTCCTATCTCAAATAGAAATCCACTACAGTTAAGATTAAATGACCCCACACCATAGAGTATTGATCATGAGAAATATTCATTACAAATAGGTTTTAAAGGTTGTATCTCATGTAAAAACCTATTATATTTAATATTAAATGAACCCTTAACACAGGTTTCAGCTCCATCTCAATATATTGCTCAGTCATATACATCATAGCAGAGGCCACAAGGAATTTATTTATAGATAGATGAGCCTTCTTCATAGCACGTAGTTTCAGTTGTATGACCAATAATGTTAAATTTTGAGGAATCTTCACACATAACTATAGTAGTATATAGTAGATAGTATCAAATAAATATCACATTCCTACATAACATGAGAAATATGGGCACTTATTTAATTGGCCAATAGGGTTTAGATAGTGATAAAAAAATGGAATAATACAATGTACAATCATATGAGTTTTATTTCATAAGCTTAACTTATTAGGGAAATGAGGGAGCTAAAGGTCTATCTATCCTTTATATTCTTAAGCCACTCTTAGGGAAGTGATATACACAGTATGCTATCTTACATCCCCACATACTAACACATAAAATTTCAAATTCCTAATAACTATCCATAGCCAAAATATCCTATCAATGTCCAAATCTTACGCAATCAAATTATCCAAATCCTACTTTACTAATCTCAAAATCAAATAAACTTATCCAAATAATTTACCAATCTCAAACTAGCTCAATTTATCTTGATATTGTATCAATTGCAAAATCAACAAAATTTTTGCTCACACATAATTACAAACCAAATATAGTTCTTTACTTACATATAAATTGAAATATAAACCTAACATCATGCATATAAAAACAATCAAACCACATATCTAAAGTACTATATTACCAAGCATATGCAAATTGAAAATCAATACTAGATCAATTATTTCTAAATCAACCACCTACAATCAAAATACTAGTATATTCCAAAATCCATAACACATTATATAGGAATATAAAATCAAACCACTATCCAAATATATATATATATATAACATAATTTTCAAAACATGTAAATCATATTAAAATATAATCACTCATGAATGGGCATCATGATGTCACTCTTAGTATCAATCTCTCCTCTAGTAATATTCCCAAAACCCATCATCTCCACCTCTTTCCCCAACCTATGCTTCATCCTGAGCACCTTCCACTCCACCTGCATCCAAAAATTACAACACTACATTAGACATACATTTTCAAAACAAGCTAAAACATGCACAAACTCAAACTTGTACACAACTCAAATACAAATGATACTTACCTCCCATCATCTAGATTAGAGCTAGATCCTCATAATTAGGGGCATTCCCTCCACCAACAAGATATAACAGAGCCCACTGATGCCTCACCCACCATGTGGTAAATGCCTCTATGCATCCAACATCATCTACATCAAGAATATATATATCCACATCTCATGTATCCAAAGGTAATGGTGATAAATCATCCTTGGTAGGCCTATCATGAGCCCTTACTCTTATCAATGCCTATGCAATCCTCACTCACAACCATACTATTAGGGGCACATTATGTAGAACCCTAGACTACCTAGTCATGTACTCATACTAAAAATTCTCATACACTTTAGGCCAATAGTCATGTAACAAACAACTAACCCTAATAAAATGCAACTGCATTTCATCCTCAGGCCACCCAATAAATCCTTTATAAGTCCTCCATATGATATCCTGCACCACCATTCTATCTAACACTCATCTATAATGATCTATAACAAGAGACATAAAAGCCAATAAAATCATCCACCACTCCTCATATGTCTATGGAGGTGCCCACCTCTCTCTCGATAACCCTAGTGGCTACACAACTAGTATGTGCTCATAGGCCCAACAATGCAATAAAGTAGCCAAACTCAGACCACCATTGAATGCCTCCTAAGTAAAATGGTATAGATCTTTATATAAGTGGGAAAGCATAGTCCTACCCCATGAGAACATAGTGACATATACCTCTACACTACATATAATCCTATGAATCCTAATGTGATTAATACTCCACTCCCATCCACATCAATAAAAGAAGCCAACAACACTACCAACTAATTTTGTAGACATAAAACACTTGACCAAATAATAATTGGTAATAGTACATCACTATCACTACCTCTCCTATGTATTCTTGAGGGCACACTAGTAAAATACAAGGACACATGATCAATTGCATCCACACCCATATCATCTTGTAAAGTCACATGCCATCCACTAACTAGTAAATGCAAAAGACAATACACATCCTCCAGAGTAATAGTCATCTCTCTAATAGGAAGCCAAGTGTTTGTATTACACCTCTCACAAAATATGGTTATCAAATTCCTATCCCACTACATAGTGTCTAGGTCACACACATGACATAGCCCTGCCCTATCCATCATAAACCTCTCATCAGTAGACAAAGGCAACAATCTCAAATTCTCCATCACCTGGCCTTTATGGAACTCCCTCATCTATAGCTTACCCTAAAAATATCTAGAAAATAGCATGAATATAAGCTAACCATGCCAAACCAATAACCAATCAAAATGATAGCAACTAAACTAAGCATCAGGTTAGAAATTCTAGCTTTTAGGAAAATAGTGATGGGGATAGGACAATAGCATTGGATAGGAGTGTTTTAACCTAGACAAAAACATTATAGCCTAGACAATAGTGCTGGAAGAAGGAAAAGAGAACTAAATATAGCAAAAATTTTCTAAAAAACTTTAAAATAACTCAAAATCATCAAAATTAGGCTTCTAAATAGGCCTAAATTATGTGTTTTAGCTACTTACCAAGTTAGCCTCCCCACCAACATCAATATGGGATATCAATTGCTCAAACTAAGTCATGGTAGGTGCTCGTTTCCTTGCCATATCTCCTACTCTAGAGCTCCAGATCTTAAACTAGTCAATGCACAAATGAATCAAGAATCAATCCAAATTTTCCTATATCAAATGACTTTTGATTCAAAATAAAATACCATTTTCCCCATAACTTGAATCTCATAGCTCTATTTTAAAAACCATTTTATTCCATAAAACCATGATGATAATACCTTCAATATCCAAAAAACATTGATCTATTGTTACATCCTTTTCTTACTATGCCATAAACATCTCTATATCTCTCTTATGCCTAGATACATATATTGGTTTTTACCAATCAAAAACTTATTCCAAGTTCAAACAGCCTAGTCTAAATAATTAATCAACTTCTCAAATCAATTCAAAATATACCAACCTTATTCCTAATATTACACCAATATTCATCACTTTTGTCTCAACCTCCCTTATTATAAATTTCAACCCTCTCCCCAAAAGGGGGGCATCATTCCCACTATTCTTATTTCTACACTAATCGAGCACACCTATCCACTCTGATAGTTGGATACAACATGGTTCTTACACCTATAGTAGTCAAAATTATTAGGTTCACCTCAGATCAATCAAAATATATATTAATTTAGAATACATGGGCCACTTAGCATGGTTCTTACACCTCCAAGAATCATAATTATCAGATTCATCTCAGTTTGGTCAAGATATACAGTGATTCAGATTACATGGGTCATTCAACATTACTCAAGAGACATTCTAAGGGACATGCCTTTAATTTAAAGATACATAGATTAATCGATTACATAGTGGTTTAGATCATATGGATTCATAGTGAACTTTATATAGATTCAAACTAGACATCAGATTTGGGGGCATACACATCACTACATGTCTCATACTTACAGCTTCATACAACATGACATAGTTACAAACTTAATAGTAGATTATAGGCATAGTGTAGAGCACATTATTTTTATCTCCAAATTTTATACATGGGACATGACATGATGTCTCATTTCACATGTGGTTATATAGATTTCCAGACTATATAGATACATCATTCATACACTAGATTTTATGGCATGACATAGATGTTTATGTTCTTCATCATCTAGGATTATATAGATTAGAATGGTAAGACATGCCATTTTTTTCTTACATATTTACTAGAGTTTTTAGATTACACCTAGGCATACCCAAGTTTTCACTAGGTTGGACCATATAATCATCTATAGTAGTTGGTATATAGCATTATTCAGACCTAAGAGTTTGTGTAGGATGAAGGGTAGACATTGGTTTTATACCTCTAAGCACTTCTCATTTCTATTTCAAATTATTTAGAGTGGGGGTATGATAGATATTTATCTTCTTAGCATATAAATTCTATACACACATTTTATATTACATGATTTTATGTGGGATAGAGGGTAAATTCTGGTTTTGGGCCTCTGAGCATTTCTCATATTTTAATTAGATTTAGTATAGGGGACATCCATTTCAAGGATTCCTTCTTTCTTTAGGCACTATTCAGATTTAGTATAGGAGTATCTATTTCAAATATCCCTTCTTTCTCTAAGCACTATTTGGTTATCTATCCACTTCTCTAGTTAGGAAAAAGGACCCCTTTTCAGTACACTTATCTCCACATAGGTAAGTTTAGGTATGCATCTTCTTTCTTTCTTTTACTCTAGTACTTTATTTCATTGCATCACTAGATTAAAAGGGGGGGAAATGTATACACCCTAAATTGATCAAGAAACCACACATATCATGTATTTTCATATTCCTTTCATAGGATACTCTGATTGGAGAATATGAGCATTATTCACATTTGGTCATGTCTTTCATTTTATCCATTTGGGTCTAGTTCTAAGCTTGAGTCACCTTTTTACCCATTAAAAATCACCCTAAGCCTTTCAAATGGTCATTTTACCTTGGATAAGTTAGGTTTTCCATGATCATTTTATCCCCTAGTCCTTATCATGTAGGATAGGAGTGTTTGGATTAGAATTTAATGGTAAAACCCAGGGTGTCTAATTTTTAGCTCTCCTATCCAAAGCAAATTTGAGTATAAATGGTTAGTTTATTCTATTGAATGGGTCTTACCCATTTTATTTTCTTTGTTCCTAAGTTTTTCAATGTTGGCCAAATTCAAATAAAGATCCCAAATTTGAAATAATGAGTCTCCTATATAAGGGGTTGCACAAGGCATTTTATATCTAGCACTTACTACTTTGGCATATTAAACATAATAAAAATTAGTCAATAGTATATCTCTACTTCTCTACATCACACATAGACTTGAATTCTTGATCAAGGAAGGGCCTAGGCAAAATTCATTCTTTTATCTATCATGTGCATTAATTATGCATGTTCCCTAAGGGAGAACTACATTTGATTTGAGACCCTAGCTTGAGGGTTAATGTAGGTAGCGGTCAAAACAATAGGGGTTCTAGATCATGTGATCATTCTTCCCCTAACCCAATTTTCCCCCATTTTATTTTCATGTATTCATTATTTTCATGTGTGTAGATGGATATATGTATTGAAGACTAAAATGAACCTATAATGAGCTCTATTTACTTCTAGCCCCCAAAATTTGGTACATAGGCTCATATTGACTAGGAAAGAAAAACTCAAAAAGCTTATATCCTTAGGAAAACATTATCAAGAATGAATATAACACCAGACACTAGGGTTTCCTATTCCAACACTCTTGTCTCATAAAAAAATAGAAGCCAAATTTAGATTCTTGACAGTATCTTAGTCCTTCTCCTTAATTACCAGCTCTAGAATCATTCATTTCAACCTGACTTAAGATAAGTTTATTATTCTTCCTCTTATGAAATTACCTATTTAAAATCTATATTTTTTCCCATTAAACTATATTTTTCCTATTATTATAGACCCTTATTATTTAAGATATAAACACTAGATTACCAGAAATAATAAATCATCATGTCATCTTGTAAACATTCCAAGGGAGTCATGTAAGTGTTTCCCCTGATCACTAAAAAAAGTACCTATATCTACCTAAGTCTTGTGAACCCATTTTGGAGGTGGATTAGATATAGATTTAAAAATTTGAGAGTGTATTATAAGAGTAATAATAGGTTGGCCCCTTAAAAATCATCATCTTAAAAATCTATATTGGTGGTGGTCATCTATAATTCATCAAGTTATGTGATGTGATTTTAGAATTTAGTTGTGTATCTTTGATTCAACCTACATTCAAACCCATACATGATGAGTAGTGAATAAAAATAATCAATCTCTAATGGTTATTAATAAATGTTCCACTCATCACTCATTGTACCAATACTTCCTAAGAGGTCATCCATATTACTACTACTCTAGCTCAAATGTGTTTAATCATGTTTTTTCCCACAAAATAAACCCCACTTATATTATTCTTGACAATTTTGACCACAAGTCAAAATGGGTCAAAAACTTGTAGTAAAAATATTATATAGGGGTCTAGTATTATGTCATAGGGTGAATTATAGTTCATCCATCTTAGTACTACTCTAGCTCAAATGTGTTTAATCATGATTTTTCCCACAAAATAAACCCCACTTATATTATTCTTGACCATTTTGACCACAATTCAAAATGGGTTAGAAACCTATAGTCAATATCTTATATAGGGGTCTAGTATTATGTCATAGGGTGAATTATAGTTCACTATATGTCATTTAATGGTATTTTAACCTTGGTCATGGTCTAATTTGTCTTTGTGTCATTTGATGTCATCTATGGGTCATTTTAGAGCATTAAATACAAGTGGTATGGTTTTAAAAGTAAGAAATGTGTTCTAAAATCCTCCCCAATGTCCAATGTGTCAGTACTTATAAGACTATCAATTTCTAATTGAAAATTTGTAGTTCATAATTGCAAATCAAGAAAGTAAATGGAAAAAAGGAGATTTAAAGGGTGTACAATGTATTAGAGGGAATGGAATGTATAATAACCTTGTGGGATGGATATTAAACTTATTCAAACTCATTTCCATGATTTATATGCTTTGAAAGTGCTAAAATTGATTAAAAAAACCATTCTAATCTTCCATCACTCTACCATACACATAAAACTGGTCAACAAGTTTTTTATTTGTAAGGCCAATAGGAAGAATTGAAAATCAAATGACTTTAAGGGGTGATAATAAACTTAGTAAGATTCAATTTCATGTTTTTATTTCAAGGAATTTTGGTTTATACTTTATGAACCATCTCTAACAAGTTGACTATGTTTTCTACCTATTGTTTCCCACACCCTACAAGTTTTGTTCTTGTTTGAATTGGTTTGTATAACTCAGCTTATAAATTTTCTTCCAAATGATGTTAAATCTCTCATCTCATTATTTAAATTATTAGTTGCATGTTTGGAAATGATTTCATGGGCCAAATAGTTCAAGGTTTCAAGAAGGTATTGCTAGTGAAGTTGCAGTCAAATTTCACCATTTTTAGAAGGTATCTTTCTATGAAATAGATTAAATTCAATGTGATATGATGTTTTTTTCATCTCAAATGTCATTAAAATATTATTCTTCCCAAGTTCAATCTCTAAGATTAGTATCATAGGGGTTACAATCAAGTGTGAGAAACAATCAACTCCTAATTCATTCTCACTTATAGTCATAGTGTATAAGGGTCCTGAGATAATTCATATAAGTTTCGTGGAAATTTTCAAGCTATTTTATATCCTATTGGAACATGAGATAGAAATTTAAGCCTCCAAATACAAAATAAAGGACTATCATAGCTTGGAAAGAAATCCTCAATCTTTGGGGTATTGCTTGGATTCAACATAAAAGTGTGGATCTATCTTTCAAAAGTTGGTACTGTCCCTCTAAGAATCCTAATGTTCTTTTTTTATGGAAAATAAATCTTCCCCACATTTGGTATGGAATATGGAAAGAAAGAAATAACCGTATTTTTAGGAGTAAAGAACTTCCAGGATGGGTAGTGGGGCAGAACATTATTAGAGCCATCAAGGAGAATTTTTCATTACAAAGGGATCCTAATCCTACCTTTCAAATTGATAATCCTTTAATATTAGAAAATTCTAATGTAAAAAATGAAAATCCTAGACTTGGTGTAACTTGGAATGTCCCCCTCATGGGTGGATCAAAGTGAACTTTGATGGAGCTACTAAAGGGAACCCGGGGAATGCAGGATGTGGAGGAGTCTTGAGAAACCATATGGGAAACGTAATCAATGCTATTGCAATTCCCATTGGTAAGTCGAACTGCCATATTGTTGAAGCTTGTGCTACCCTCCAAACCATCAAGCTAGCTATTGAATCAGGATATTCTAAATTATGGATGGAAGGGGACTCCTTGAATATTATAAAAATCTTAAATAATAAAAATTTTGCCTCATGGTCAATAGAGGCTATGGTGGTGGAAATGAAAACTTTAATTAAATTTTTTGAGAAAGTCTCTATTACCCACACTTACCATGAAGCAAACGTAGTTGCTGATTGGTTAGCAAATTATGTAGTTTGAGTTGGACACAAAGCGAGCTGGCAGGAGGCATTAAACAAGAATGTGGATATAAGAGCGCTCATTCATCATGATGCAATTCATGCTAAGGAGGGAGAGATCAGAATGGATTAAAAAACTAATGATTTGGGGGAGTGGATCCACGAAGGAAGATATACACTCATTAAACAGAAATGTTCTAGAGTACATGAGGAGGACTCAAAACGTGCAAAAATATAGGTGAGTTTTGTTCCAAACTAGAAATAGTCAGGTTCATTGTTTAGATGATAGGGGATGGGTGTTAAAGGAGACTCGTATGGCTCGTAATAGGAAAGGAGAACCAAGGAAGTAGAAACCCAAATATTGCAAAGAGTGGAGAGCAAAAGAAGAGGTATGGAAGATACTACAGAGAGGAAAGGTTGTGAGTTACATGGAATGACTTCATGGCTCAAAACCTCATATCACAACGGTTTTTTTCAAAAATTGGATTGATGATAGGGTTACCTTGCATGGCATTATAGTGAATCTCATAGAAGAATTCATAGTGGAGGTGATGGGGCTTTCAATGGAGAGAATAAAATTTTCAAAGCAGACAAGCATTTCCAATGAGGCTTTTTGCAAATTCCCTAAAATGGATGCTGAGGAGCAGCAGCTAGAAAAAAGCAGATATTTTTTTGAAATGGAGTAGATTAAGGGTATCTGGAGGGACATCCTATGTTGTATTCGTGAATACTTCATACTTGATGGAAGAAGCAAATGAGTCCACAAATTTCACTTTGTATTTCTCAATCACTTCATACACAAAGTAAGAATCTCCTTTCCTTTTTATTTGCATTTTTCCTTGATCCAAAGTCTATTCGCACATAAGAATAAGGAATCTTGTCCCATCCTGCATGAGGGGTTAATTCTTTTAATTGAAGGGCATTGCAAGAATAAGGCCATTGTAAAGAATCCTTATTCAGGAAAACATAAGGATTTACAGAGTAATAAGAAAGAAAGAGTAAAAGGGAATGAAAAATCTAAACTCAAACTCTCAAGCTTCAATAACCAAACTGATGAGGAAACAGAGTGGGAAAGTTTTGAAAACATTGGGGAGGAGAGTATGGAGGAAGAAGAAGGAACATAAAGTGGGCATTCAAATTCCAGTGAGGAAGAAGAAGCGCAAGAGAAGAATGAGAAATAAGGAGTCACTATAGAGGAAAAGTTTGATAACAGTAACCATGAGTCTGAGGAAAACTAGCAAGTGTTTGAGGAATTTCAAAAAGATCTAGATGATCCTGCTCAGGACCCTGATCTGATTAATGAAAAGAAAAATCTAGTTCAAGTTGCTAACCAAATATTGGAAATGGGAGCTCAAGTAAAGGAAGTAAAAAAAATGGAAGCCCTCCTGAAACAAAGGAATAAAAAAGAATGGAAACGGAGGACTACATTGAAAAAGTTGGAAGTAGTCCTAAAAAGAATACTAAAGGTTGGAGGGAGAAAAGGTAGAATAACGAACCTTCTAGAGTGGCCAATTGCAAAGTTGATGCTACTCTACAATTTGATTTATGGATGTATAAGGAGATAATGGAAATAAATAGGAAAATGGAAACAATGGAGGGAAAACAGGAGGCAGTCTGGAACAAAATCAATAATATGGAAAAGCAGTTGAGGGATATTCCCATAAAACTCAAAGATTATGAGAACAACCTAAGGGAACTCATAAAAGAAAGTAGATTAAAGATGGAGGAGGTAACCTCTAGTATTTGTGCTACTGCTGTTAACATAGGAAAAAGAGCAAATGAGGAAATCAAAACTTTGGAGGGGCCTAGCAAGAGAACTAGACAAAGCTCAAGAAAGAAAGCTATGCAAGAGGGATCTATGCAGGTGACTATTGCCATCCAGGACACTATTGCAAAAGTTAAGGAAGTAGTGAAGATGATATTGGAACTAGAAGAATAGTCCCTAGCTCTTTTAGTAGGTTCTGCTAGCTGGTTGTGTTTTCTGGTCTTGGCACCTAGTTTTTTGAACTTTTACTATGGAGTTTCTAGGTCTCTGTAAAACCTAGGGTTTATCTTTGGTTGTTCATTTGTTAGCTTCTGGTCTTTGTTTCTAGGTTTTGTTACTTTGGTGAAGTAAGCTTAAGGCTTACCTGTGGACATTAATGTTTTATCTTTCTCCTTTTGTTCAGGGTTTTGGGGTCCCTTCAAAACCTATTTTTACCTTAATCTAAAACATATACACATATTCAACCATGGATGTGCACCTACATGTGCTCTCAAGAGGACATCATGTTGAAATGGGATGTTTTAAATTAATTAAAGCCTTAAAATGTTTTAATCCCTCATTTAAACACTTATATAGAAAATAAAACTAGTTATGAGGTCATATTATGTGTACATTGATCAAATCTTGCATTCATTGCATGGACTACAGCTTGAAGCATTCCTACAGGTGCCTCATAGATGCCATTCACTTTAAAAGAGAGTTTTTGAACTGTATGAGGTTCTCCATGGTGAAAATTATTCATTTTAAGGTTGATAAATGGCCTTAAACTCATTGAATATTATATGTAATGCACATTATCCATACTTATTCTCATTGTCTTCACATTCAAAATGTCCACCTCTAAGTGGCACTAATAGAGAGTTGAAAATCTTGATCAAAGGTGTGTACACATGCTTGGAATACTTTTTGAGGCTTGTGGAGGTGAAAAAGACTATGATAGAGATTTTGAATCCTTGAGTTATCAAGGAAAGTGAGGAACCATGTTCAAAGATGAAGGCTCTAGTTTAGGGACATTTTACCTAAAACATAAAAATAGATCAATCACATCTTTTTTTGATGCCAACTAATGATGTCATATAAGGTTTTGATCTATCTATAGACACTAGAAAACCACACACTCAGTTCTAGTCATCAAAGTGCCTTGATCATCCATTTTACACTTAAGCCTTGAAATGACCTATTTTTATCTAACCCATTCATCTAACTTGTCCTAACCCACCTTGAGTCCAAGTTATTTAAATTTAGCCTATTCAACTTACTCTTTCTAAATAACACCCTTTTCCTCCCTTTAACCCTCTTCAAGCCTACTTCTTCTTAGTACTTCAACCATCGATGGTTTATGATTCCATCAATAGTTACCCTAAACATCAATGTTTAGGTCCCCACGATGGTAACACATCATCAACTATTCTCGAGGTAATCAAGAAAAAAATTAATACTTTTCTCTACCTCATCCTATAACACATCAGGAACGCCTCGTTACTCATCATCCTTATCCTTCTTCCTCCATCAACTTTTTATTATAGAAAGAAGTGAGCAAGAGGAGAAAAGGATCCAAAAATACACATCCAAATTCTAAATTTAAGCTATCTTCATATAACTACTCAAGTTTTCTAGGCATTCAAATATTCTTCATATAGGTTTCTCTAGTAGTCACCAACCCAAACCTCTAGTAAATTTCTTCTAGCTTTCCTTCAAGCACCGTTATGCTACCAAAAAATCTTCAAGATCAGGTAAGCATTTGATTTCTTTCATTTATATTTCCTTTCATCTACTTTAATATCTTTATCAGGATCCTCCTCCTTACACCCTTCCCATCTCATTTTGGTTACTTTAGAACCTCTACCTTTCCATCCTACCATTACCAAATCTCAAACAAACATGTACCCTTAGCCATACTAGATCTATAAACCTCTTCCCATGTACATTTCTAACTTTCCTAGTCCTAATAGGTAACCATTGATGGTTACCCTAAATTTTTGATGGTTTAACTAACCATTGATGGTTACCTACAATTGTCAATGGTTAACCCTCTGACCTAAGACCCTCATCCTTCTACCATTTCAACCAAACCGTATTTTCCCTTTTTTCATAACAGACCAAACCAAAATAGATCAGAATAAAATATAACATTCATTTAGTAAATTAGCATCTATTTTTCTAGTTTATTATATCTTCAACTTACGTTAGAAAAGTATTCATCTTGTTTACTTTTGTGTATGCTTTATTTCATTCATCTACTTTTAGCATTAACTTATTTTATGGGTGTGGATTGACAGCCTCCATAGATAGCTCATGCTTTCTTGGATCTAGCACTAGTTATAAAATCTACCCTTCTTCCTTTTCTAATAAAAAAGCTTGCTTTGAGTGCTTTCTTATGTAGGTCATCTACCCCTAGCTAGAGAAGAGTTCTCCACTTTGTCTGCTTCACATGTGCATTTCTACTAGGTTTTTCTACCATATATTTTACCCTTTTCCATAGCTTTTATCTCTTTATTTCTTTTTAGTCATAAAAGTGAAAATTCTACCATAAACATTTTTGGCATGCTCGATGGGCCCTAGTTCCCTTTCTTCTTGTTGTGGGGCCTAGGTCCCTTTCTTCTATATTATATGCTCATCAAACAAAATATGAGTATTTCCTTTTGCGTATAAAATAAATTTCTAAATTCATGGTTTGATTACTAGATTTATCTCACCTAGTTAATTAAAGCGTCATGAATTAATCATAAAACACATATGTTACACAACCAAACAACTTGTACAAAAACAAACATCATAACATACTTAAGAGAAGACCCATTCGGATTTCATCACCCATTAGATAACCTTATCCTTTTTAGTGATCCTACTTAGATTTCATCACCAAGGGGAGGACCCACTCCATTCTTGGGTAGAGTATAAAATATATACAAATGGTATATATTGGTTAAGTAGCCCAACTTGACTTCAAGTTCATGAAGTGCAAGGAGAAAGCCCCTAGTACCAAGCCACGTACCTGGTCTAGTAAAAATTCTTTTTCAGCACCACAACAAACCTAAAACCATCCTTAGCTTGATCTTTTAGTACCTAGTTCACAATCCAAACTTATCTCACACTCTCTAAGGCATAAGTCAAAAGATATTTAAAATGAATCCTAGGATTAATTAAGCTTTTAGTTTGTGCTTGGTTTGCCTTGAACTTTGAATTTCTTTCTCATTATTTGAGGTGAGAGGTTTGTTATTCTTTTCCAATTCCTCACATGGTTTTTACTAGGTAATAGCTAAAGAATCAAATCCATCAAACATCCCCTACCTATTCTTCATCACATCCATGGGATATAATTTAGAGGGTGAGGGTTATCCTTATCATTCTCCCCCACCTACCATACATCAAATTGTTGCTGAGAGTGATGCCAATTTCACCACTTTCCTTAACAATAACCCTATTTCCCTTCAGTGTTATCTTAACACTTTAGCTCATCATACCCCAATTAATTTAGTTCCTCCCATGGGACATCCTTTAGGAATACCTCATGAGCTTATGGTGGGTGTTACTTCTACCAAACCTTTAGTTACCCAAGCTTCTTCTTCTACCCATAACCCATTTTCTACCACCACCCAAATCTAATCTAATATTCTAACCCATAATCAAACACCCCCTACACCAACTAAGACATTTAATGTTGAGGTAACCCAAACTCTTATTACTTAGCCCATACCCACCTTAGGGGTAATTTTTACCCCTCTTTACACCATTCCTTCCACCATCACCACCCAACCAACTTATACCTATCTCCAAAACTTGGCACTTTCTATACCTCAAACTCTTCCACCCATCAACACATGAGTTACTACTCAAACTCAACCCTAACCCACTCACACATCCATACCTCCAACTACAATAACTTCTCAACAAATTTATATAACCTCTTATCAATATATGCCTAATCCAAAAGGTCACACAGTCCCTTTAACTCAATCTTATGTAACCATGAATCCTTCAACCTCTTATGACCACCTAACCATATACAACATCTTCACAACTTCCTTATCAATATGTTTCATCTACCATACCTCAACCCAACCTATCCTACAATATTCCATCTACCCAACCTCAAAACAACTTGGTCAAGATTTTAACTGATAAAATGATCAATCTCAAATCATCCATCTTAGGAACCCATAACCTTCTCTCTTATGACCAAATATGCAACAAACCTATCCACCCATTCGTCCCAATATAATATTATCTTCCTCAAGGCGAATTACCAAACTTTTCCAAATTTCAAGACAAAGAGGACCCACAACAACATTTGAAGGCATTTCATCACTCATGCTATTTAATTTCACATGATGATGCCCTCTTCCTTCAAACGTTCCCCATGTCTTTCATAGGACCTACTCTTGATTGGTATAGTGATCTCACCAAGTACTCAATTTTTTTCTTTCTCCCAACTTTCCCAAGTCATTTGAGATCACTTTTTGGTGAAGATATCTTAAAAGGTTTTCATAACTGACCTTTATTCCAGTAAGTAATTTGATGATGAATCCATTGTTGATTTCATTACTAGATGGAGAGGTCTTATCAACCAAATTTCTTTTTCATTACCATAAAATGAATTAATTGATCTCTTCTCATCAGGGTATCCCAAACACATTTCACCCATTCTCAAAGTTCAAACTTTTTGAACTTTTGATGAGGCCTTTACCATGGCATGAAAACTGGAAATCCAATCTATCACGAAAGGAAAATTAAAACTCTAGAATAATAATTCCACCTTTAAATCTAATTATCCTTCCTCATCATCAAAACTTACCAATCAATCCAACCCTTCTAAATCTAAGGCATTTTCCAATTTTGTTGTTCTCTAAACTACTCCACCTCCAACTGTCAACCAATCTAACCCCTCAACCAATTCCTCTTACTATTTCAAAAAACCCAACCTAAATTAAACCTAAGGACCTCCAAAATAATACACTCCTATTGGAGAATCTTATGCTTCAGTTTTGGATAAACTCCTCAAAGAAAACATCATATAAATTCCACCCATAAAACCTCCTCAACAATTTAACAATAATCACCCCACACTTGGTTGGTACAATGAAAATGATTCATGTGCATACCATCACATTATTGGAAATGATGTTATCAAGAGTAATAACTTCAAAATGATTGTCCAAAACATGATTGATAAGGGGTAACTCTTATTTGACAATCCTAATGCACCCCATAACCAATCTCTTGATATTTTTGATAAATCATTTCCTAACCATACACCTTCTACCAACTATAACAAAAACTAACCTAAATCATCTCACACATATGAGGTCAATACGGTCATTACAATCATTTATGAACCTTTTATTGTGGACACCATTACCTCAACCTACATTTCGTCCATCCCACTCATTGAAGTAGCCAACGTGCCAACCCTTCCTTTGGACATCCAAACTAAGGAAGCCACCTCACCCTCTTCCACATTTAAGAAAATCATAAACTTACCCATACCTCCTTTAGAAAAAATAGCGGTAATCATTGCTTCAACTACCTCTCTTCCTATATCTTTACCCATGGAGGATAACTCACCTACCCTTCCTTTTGATTTTTAACCAAAGGATTAAACCATATCCATCCCCTCACTTAAACCTATCACATTTATCATTGAGAAACCAAACCTCTCTTTTAAAACCTTTTGAAAAGAAGAAACCTCTTCGCCTACACCTTCCATGGTGGAATCATCCTCCCAAAATTTATAACCCTCTCCCAAGAACATTCTCTCACCTCCACATAAAGGCTTAATCTTTAAAACTAAGGATCAAGAAACTAAGCCCATCTACAAACCTTTTTTTAGATTGGTCCAAAAACTGGCATTCACCTCTAAACCTAACCTAGATAGGGCAAATTTTTGGCATCATCCAAGTCTACCTTATCAAAGCAAACTTGAACCTCTAACCACACTTCCTTCAATCTATAAACTCATCACACCTCCAACCAACCCTTCTCCTTCCATGACTGTAGGAGAACCTTCCCACCTTCCTCTACTCCAAATTCCCAAATCATCATCTACCCCTCAAACTAAATCCATCATATCCCAAACCAAACCCATCAAAAACTTGGGGATACTTCTTACTCTAAATATTGTTCATCCACCTTTGATGTTGAACTTAACCCCTTCTAAACTAGTGAAATAAATACCCACCAAACCCATCAAAAGGATCAAACCAATCAAGTGTCCATCTTGAATTAGACCCATACCACCTCCTTCCACTTTACCTTTTATTTTGGGACCTCATCACTCAACTCTCCTTGTTACATATTCCTTGTCTCACTAACCTTCACCCTTTTCCTCACCTACATCTTCTATCAAATCATCAGCCTCATCATCTTCATTTTTGGATAAACTTTCCCTCACTACTCTCCCACCTATAACCAAAAAATCACCCTCAAATTCTAAATCCTCCAAAAAGCTAATGCCAACTACATAAACCCATCTTAAAACATTCACCAAAACTATTTAATCATCTTCCAAATCCATGGTGAGACATCCTCGAAAAGGGAATCCTACTCGACCTCCTAAAACTAAAACCTTGGCACCCTCAACACCTTTGAATAAATTATATTCAGCGATCTTGCAAAGGTTATTTCAAACTTTCTCTGTCCACTTACCAACCATCAAACCATTTGACCATTTTAATAAATTTGACCAATCACGTCCTACATTTTCTTAGTTTAACCAATTAATTTGTGCCTATCATAGAATACCTGGACATGATATGAAAATATATAAATCTCTTCAAATTCTTATCCATAACTTGATGGATGAGGATGATCTAGTGTCAAATGAACCACCTCTTATCCCATTACCAGCTCAACCATCCATTCCACCATTCCAAACCATACCCTCTCCCACACTCATTTGAAAGTGAGGAGGAACTATAATAACCATCTAGTCTAACACCTTCTCTTACCCATATTATCCACATGGTTACCTAATCTAGGGCCCAATAAAAAGTTAAAGAGAAAGATAAAACATCCATCCCTTAGACATACCCTTCCAACTCTCAACCTACCAACCAACCTCACATACCCTCACCTTTACCCACACCATCACCAAAACCCAAGATATCCATTTTGAGTGTCCTTTATTCCAACCCATATGAATCCTTAAAAATGTAGTGCTTAAGAAAATTAACCAAACTATGATAAATATGAGTCTTTATGAACTCAGTAACACCTCACCCCATCATCACCAAACACTCTTTAAGACCCTCCAAACCATTGAGGTTCAACCACATGATCCTCAACCACTAGTCACCTTTGTTGGTACTCTTCACCATTCCAACCTCATCACATTTAAAGATTGTGAGATTCTATCTATTCATCCTAAGGATCCTAATCCTCCCTTGTTTATCACTACATACATCACCAAAACCCACATTAAAAGGGTGATGGTTTATGGAGGATCTAGTATCAACATTATCTTCTCACATGCTTATGACCAACTATAACTACCCAAGAACATCATGTCTAAAATTGCACTAGTCCTTCACTCTTTTATTTATACCATGGCCATTATATTGGTTAAGATCATCCTTCACATCCATTTTGGACCTCACACTATTCCTAAACTCTTTTATATTGTATAAGGTGAGTTCTAATACAATTTTTTACTTGGATGCCCTTAGATTAGTGCCATGAGTTTTGTCCCTTCCACCTTACACCAATTTTTCAAATTTGAGAACACGGGTCAAGTCAATACCATCAAATCTGACCCAAGTCCCTTTGCTTCATACAATATGACCTATCATCCAAACAATGTCCTTATTCCTACCTCATCCACTTAACCATCCACTAAAAACACTTCTAACACTACCCATGATGAAGCTTCAATGAGCTCATTCATCCCTTCATCTCAAATTCCCATAAAATACCCTTTGAAACCCACATTCTAATATCTCTCACTAGGAGAATACCTTCTTTTAGCTTTAGATGCTTTCTCCACTCCTTCAAAGTATGGGAACCTCATCCATGATCCTAGCTATGACCCCAACATTGGTGTCATAATTCCTTTTAGGCTCCCCAACCATCAAACTGACTTCATCTATGGGTGAATTTATCATCTACTTGTTGATCCCACCCTTACCTCTTCCACTAAACTATTTACCATAGACTTCTCATACCTTGATAAACCAACATTTGGCAAATTATATCTTCATGGGTGTGCCTAGAAAGGATTTAGTATTGGACTTTATGAATAAGGACCTTATGAGCTACCCACAACCAAAAATTAAAATACTTATGAGTATTTTGGCCTTGTGCTTGAACCACCTGAAGAACCTATTGATTCACCAAAACTTATTGCCAACATTGAGGAGGAAGCCCATTCCTCACTAACCCATTCCCCTTCTAAGTCTGAGCACTTTGAGGTCATTCCTCCTAACATTTTTTTGATCAGCACTATTAGTTTGGTCCCCTTAGTTTATCAAAAGGACAACCAAACTAAAATCCTTCCTCTCATCCATTTTGACATGATTGAACATGATTCTCTCACCATACATATCATTCTATAATAAGATGATAACTTCATTCTCACCTACCTTGGTGTAGATAATTCTTCCATCCAGAGATATCTTCCTCCTAAGAAGTAGACCATGTTGAATGAATCTACCATCAATGTCAACTTGGGTACTCAGGATAATCCTTGCATAGTCAAAATTGGTCAATCCTTAGATTCTAAGGAGCAATAAAATTTTCCTTCCTTCACAACTATAACATAACATTTTCTATGTCCTATAAGGACATGCTAGGAATTGACCCTTCTATTTCCCTCCATATCATTATCACCTATCTTGATGCCAAACTTGTACACCAAAAGCTTCATAGGATACATCCTTACATCATAGCTCTTGTAAAAGAGGAGCTATAATGTCTCTTATCCATAGACTTCATCCTACCCATAGACTATCCTCAATGGGTTTATAACATTGTTTATTTCACCAAAACCATAGGGGGAATTTACCTCTACCTTGAGTTTCATGACCTTAACCTTGCTTGTCCAAAGGATGACTTTATTTTGCCCAACATCGACCAACTTATTGACCTTACTGCTGGCCATGAAATTCTATCTCTTATAGATTGTTTCTCAGGATATAATCAAATATTCATTTCCCCCAAGGATCAACATAAAACCTTTTTCATCACCCTATGGGGAACCTTTTTCTATAGGGTCATGCCCTTTGGTTTGAAGAACATAGGAGCCACTTACTAGCCTATCATGACCTACATCTTCCATGAACTCATTCACAAAATTATTGAGGATTATGTGGATGATCTCTTTGGGAAATATAAACATCATAAGGACCACATAGATATTCTCACCATCATCTTCAAATGCCTCATCCATTTTCACATCAGACTAAATCCCAAGAAATTTATTTTTGGCATCTTCTCTGGGAAAATTCTTGGCTTCATCATCTCTCTTTGAGGAATCAAAGTAGACCTTACCAAAATCTGAGCCATCCTTGAGATTCCACCTCTAACCCATAATAAACAACTCTATAGCCTACAAGGCAAACCCCAATCTATCCACTATTTCATCTCTCAATTATTTGATATATGTCAAGCTTTCTAGCATCTACTCAAGAAAGACACTTCTTTTAAGTGGATTAAAGACTATTAGTATGCCTTTGATTCAATCAAATAATACCTTCTTTCTCCACTGGTTCTCACCCCTCCTAAAGAGGATCAACCCTTCTACCTCTATATATCCACCACTAACCATTCCATAAGGGTAATTATTGCACACTGAGATGAATAAAATAAGGAATAAGTTATCTACTATATCAGTCAAACACTTATAGAGTATGATAATCAATACACTCATATCAAGAATATTTTCCTTGCCCTCATCTTCTTAGCTACCAAAATTAATCACTACCTCCTCAATCATAAAAACTACATCATCACCAACACTAACCCTTTTAAGTATATGTACTCTAAACCATACCAAAACTATCATATGGCTAAGTCACTCATGCTCCTCAATGAGTACAACCTTGAGTTCCTCTAGTAGAAGTCAATCAAAGGGAAAGTCATTACTAACTAATTGGTTGAGGCTCTTTTACTAGACCATTAACACCTTCCTCTTATATTTATAGATGAGTCTATTGTGACTCTATTTTAGGAAGACATCACCTATCAAATGATCCTATTATTTGATGGATCCAAATTCCAATATGGTGGGGGTGTAAGAGTTTTTCTCATTCCCCTTGATTGATAACCCATTCCTCTTTATTTCAAACTTCACTATGAGTGTACCAATAACATGGATTAGTATGAATCCCTAGTGATAGGTCTCCAAACCACCTTAGCCTTGGGAGTCAAGACCATTAATGTCTTTAGTGATTCCCAACTAATCATCAAATAATTTAATGGTTCCTACCAATGCAAAAATTACATCCCACAAAGTATAAACAATTAGTTTATGTACTCTTATCATCATTTGACCATTATTCTATCCAATCTATTACATGATCCACTAGCAAGTTTATAAATACAATGGCTTCCCTTGCTTCCCAAATCCCAAATCAACCTACCACTTCTAAATTATTTATCATTATTCACCATTTTGACACACCCTAATATATCCAATCTAACCTCCCCTCCATTTTCAATGTGGAAGGATCTACCTTAGACCCTTGGTATGAACATACCTTCAACTAATTCAACATTGGTGTAGTTCATCCAAACCTCTCTAGGAATTCCTGATGAGATTTCATCCAAACCACCTCCTATTATACCATATTAGGAGGAATCTTCTAAAAATGTGGTTTTGATGGCCTTATTCTCTATTATCTTCATGTTCATGAGGCCTCTCATGCTATCAAAGAAACCCATGATGAAATCTATGGTAAACACTTTAGTGGCCTATCTATCACTAAATGTATCCTTTGCCTTGGCTACTATTGTACCACCCTTAATCAAGATTGTTTTGACTATGTAAATAAGTGTGTTAAATGTAAAAAACATTATAATTTTCATCACACACCCACACACAGCCTTCAAACATCCAAAAACCTTTGGCCTTTCTCATAATGGGGATTGGACCTCATCAGAGAAATCAACCTTCATTATTCACAATGTCACCACTCTATCATCACCGGTTCTGAATACTTCAATAAGTGGGTAGAGGTTATTCCTATTATTTCCACCAAAGCTAAAAAGATTGTTGACTTCATCAACCACCATATCATCTATCATTTTGGTGTTCCCCATAAGATAATCACTGATAATGGAAAATATTTTAAGAACAAGTTCAAAGTCTTTATGATATCTTTGGCATCAAACTTAACTTTTCTTCACCTTACTGTCCATAATCAAATGGACAAGTTAAGGCTTCCAACAAAATTTTGAATAAAATTCTAACCAAGGTCATCAATACTTTAAGCCAAGATTGGAACTTGCATATACCCTTCACTTTGTGGGCTTCCACATTCACATTCAAACCTCTATAGGTTCTACCCCTTTCTCCCTTGTCTTCAGAGTAGAGGAAGTCTTACCTCTCAAAGTAAAAATTCCCTCTCTTTGAATATCATTATAAGACATTATTTTTAAAAGTGACTATTCTTAAGAATGTTTACCCCAACTGAAGCTACTTGATGAACATCACCTTGTAGTGATTAACCACCTTCATGTCTACCAAGAGAAAATTACCCATGCATATAACATTAATTTGAGAGAGAAAGAATTAAAAATTGGATATCTCATCCTCAAAGAGAACCAACATGTCACTAACATGGGAAAAATAAAAAGAGGCAAGTTTTCCTTTAATTATCTTGGACCCTACATCGTCACCCATATGTATGGATCAGGAGCTTATCATTTGTCCTCCCTTGAAGGTAAACTAGAACTTGAGCCTAGTAATGCTTTGTATTTGGATCCTTTATAATATTAAAATAAGGATAAAAATCACCTTCTTTTCTAACTTAAGATCATCCCTTGATTCATGAGATTTTCTACCCTCACACTCCTTTTTTCCTCTACTTTTGAGGACAACATGATTAAAATATAACCATGTGATTATCCATCATAACTATTTCCTAATCCTGAATATGGGTACCCTAGATCTACCCATAACAAGGTTCTCATGGATAAATTATATATATATTTAGATGAAATACCATGGTCTTTTATCTCTCAAAACCCATTCCTTTCCACCCTCCACTACCTTCTTGTGCTAAAAGTTTGCCCTCATAAAGGTACACCTTTAAGCCTTATTAGACTTGTCCATGTCTAAAACTAACATTAAAAATATTTAGGATACCAAAACATATAATTTAGGTCATGAAATTTATTGAATTTTGTAGATTAATCCCTTAAAGAATAGCTACCTTATTTCTTGAACATCGCTTAAAAGATAGACTCCTCCCTTGAAGTATGGTTACAAAAAATCATAAACTTATACCACTCCTTTGAAGGATGGATAAGTCAAATATATAGTAAAATAAATTAATTGAAGCTTCTCACATTGATAAAATTCAAAAACCTCTCAAAATTAAAAGCAAAAAATAGACCCTTTCTCAAAAACAAAATAAACATCCCAAAAAAGCTACAATCAGCTTTCCCTTCAGTAAACTTCTCGCATTGATCAGTCTACACCATGCATAATACATAAAGTTGTCTAAATTTGGTTCTTAGGTCATATATAAAATGGGAAAGCCTACCCAAATAAGGTTATATTCCCTATTCACCCATTTACCATTCACTTACCACTTATCCCCCTTCTTCCATTCTCTATGAATCAAGGGATTTTGAGCTTACTGGACACAATGTGATCAAGACACAATTTTATTAGCCAAAGTATGATTATGAAAAGCATTAAAAAGGATAAAATTAACTAAGCCATACCTAAATTCAATGACTTTTTTTGGTTTTTTCCAATGAGAAGACATCATTCTTATTTTCTTTCCCTTATTTTTTTGACCATTGGAAACATGCATCTCCTAATTCTCCCACATTCCACCTTTTCATAACCTTTCCCTCAAACCAAACAAGGCCTCTATCTTAGAGGTTCATTCTCCATCACTTATTTATTATAGATTATTTCTCTCCACCCTTTTATTGACCCACATTATTTGATTAAAAATAACACTACCTTCAATAAAAACTAGACCATGTGGTATGTCAAAATCGGGAAACTCATTTAAAAACCACCTCAATTTATTTGGGGAATTTACTTCCTTAGGATTTTTGGAGATTACTTTTCTCCTCTTCCTTCCTCTTTTAAAAATCATCCAATTAGATCTAAAACTACATATAGCCTAAAGTTTCTATTGGATATTATGTCCATTGAACTATGTAAGTAGCATTCATTTGCTTAGTGCATTTGGAGTCAGCTTGGCTGCCCTTTTTCTAGCATACCCTTCACCCAACCATTGATCATTATCTTTATACCCATATTTTACCCTATACCATTTAGATATATCATTTCTCCATCCTTTTTTGACCTTTTTGGAGACATCATTTATTTCCTACTTGGGAGAACTACATTTGGCTTGAAGTTTCTATTAGATCTTATGTACATGAAACTATGTAGGGAACATTCATTTGCCTAGTGCATATAGAGTCAACTAAGCCATCCATTTATTTTTAACCATCAAAAATTGAACATTATCCTATAATCATTACACCATGTCCATCTCAATGTTGATCATTTTTACCCAAACCTTTTGCATCTTTTTATGACAACCTTGTTGTGGTCTTTTTGACCACATTGATTGACTCTACCATGTTTACCATTCAAACATTTGAAAATTTTACACTTAGTACATGAATAGAACATTATAGTCCTCCAAAGGGTCACTTCAAATTTTAGATGCCCACACATGAGATCACTAATAAATTTGAATACCCCCATGGACACTGAACCATTTTGCTTATAAGGCTAACAAGTGTACCCAACCATCATAATATGGTTACTTAGTCTATTGGTCACTTGTATTCTTATCATTGAGATTATTTTTACTAACATTAACGTCTTTTTCTGATATTGGCTATCACATCTTGTGCACATATTTATGTTACAAATGGCTAGCTTTTGAACCACCCTTTAGTCACCCACCTTTATGAACAACTATAAACCATTCATCAAAACCTAACCTGATTTAAATTTTTATCATCATCTCCTAGTTTTATGGGGAACTCCTCCCATACTTGAGACAAACTGACCTTCAACTGCATGATCTATTTTTGTTTTACAACTTGTAGATACAAGTTGCATAATAAAAAGGGGTAAATTGTAGATACTAGAAAACTGCACACTTGATTCTAGTTGTCAAAGTGCCTTGATCATGTACTTTACACTTAAGCATTGAAATTACATATTTTTATCTAACCCATTCATCTAACTTGTTTCAACCCACATTGAGTCCATGTTAGCTAAAGTTAACCAACTCAACTCACTATTTCTAACTAACACCCTTTTCTAACATTTAACCCTCTTTAAACCTACTTCTACTCAATACTTTGACTATCGATGGTTAAGGTAACCATCAACAGTTACCCTAACTATCAATGGTTAGGTCCTCAAGTTGGTAACACATCATCATCTATTCTCAAGGTAATTAGGAACAAAATTTAATACTTTTCTCTACCTCATCCTCTAACACATCATAAATACCTCATTACTCAACATCCTTATCATTTTTACTCCATCACCTTTTTATTATAAAAGGAAGTGAGAAAGAGGAGAAAGTGATCAAAAATACACATCCAAATTCTACATTTAGGATATCTTCATACAGGTACTCAAGTCTTCTATGAATTTGAAGATTCTTCATGTAAGTTTCTTCAGTAGCCACCAACCTGAACCTCTAGTGAATTTCTTCTAGATTTCTTTCAAGCACCATTATGGTACCAAAATATCTTCAAGATCATGTAAGCATTTGATTGCTTTCATTTCTATTTACTTTCATCTACTTGAATATCTTTATCAAGATCCTCCTCTTCACACCCTTCCCATCTCATTTTAGTTACTTTGGACCCTCTACCTTTCCATCTTACTATTACTAAATCTTGAATATATCTATACCCTTATCCATAGTATATCTATAAACCTCTTCCTATGTACCTTTCTAACTTTCCTAGTCCCATTAGGTAATCATCGATGGTTACCCTGAACCGTTTATGGTTTACCTAACTATCAAATATTACCTAAAACTATCCATGATTAGCCCTCTGACCCAAGACCCTCATATTTCTACCATTTCAACCAAACCACTGACCAAACCTTATTTTGCCTTTTTTTATACTAAAATAGACCATAATAGATCAAAATAAAACAAAACATTCATTTAGTAAATTAACATATCTTTTTTTAGTTTATTATATCTTTAGCTTACATTAACAAAGTATTCATATTTTTTGCTTTTGTGTATGCCTGATTTAATTCATCTAATTTTAGTATTAAATTTTTTTATGGGTGTGGATTGATAGCCTCCATAGATAGCTCATGCTTTCATAGATCTAGCACCAACTAGGCAATCCACCCTTCCTCCTTATCTAACAAACAAGCTTGTTTTGAGTGTTTTCTTATGTAGGTCATCTTTCCTTATTCAAAGAAGAGTTCTCCACTTCATCTATTGCACATGTGAATTTCTAATAGTTTTTCTACCATATCTATTTTACCCTTTTTTGTAGCTTTTATCTCTTTATTTCTTCTTAGTCATAAAAGTGAAATTTCTAGAATAAACACTATCCAAGTACTTCTATCTTATATCCTTATCATAGGAGTATAAACTTTTAAAATGAGGGTGGTCTATATGTATTGAAAGGTAGTGTTTGGCAACATCTAAATAATGAGTTTGCTCACTAAAGTTTGGTATTCTCTCTATAGGTTTAGAACTTCAAATGTCCTTCACATCCAAAGTTGTAGAATTCAAGTATGTTTACATGTTGAGTGACCTTGTTGAGTTTAAGAGGACATTTATGCCTCAAATATGCATCAACAAAGGACTAAGAGATATGTTTTGGACCCTATCAATACCTACATGTATTCTTGGCATAAGATAGTGGACATATAGTTGACTATGGAGTCCTACAAGTCCATAGATTAAGCTCAAGCATGAGAACCTACAAACATATAAATAAATACAAGTTCACCAATACTCCCTAAGAACTCAGATGATATAAAGGGTATATTACATAGTTTTTAATGAATATTCTCACCTATAGGACCCCTACATATTCAATTGTAGCTAAATTATAGTGGATAGTGAGCAAATGTGTGGTGTTATGAGTGTTGGTATTACATAATAATGATGTAGATAGGTATGAATTAAAAAAAAAACCTTGGAAACCCTAATAAGGTATTGGATTAATGTATTTAAGGTTAAACTATGAAAATTCACCTACACGTACCTCTTCCAAGCATGAAACACAATCAACATTTACACTCAGTAAAAAAAAAAGATATGGGTTGAGGGTTAAAGGAAGGTTGGATAAGGTTTATGAACATTGTAAATACCTTCATCATGATGAAAACCATCCTAAGATATCCCATAAAATGAAAATATGGGAATGATAGGTTCCTTTCAAGGAAACACATAGTTCAATTTCAAGATGTTGTAGATAATGAGTTCACCTAAGGGTTTGTCTTAGGTTTTGAAGGAGTTATGGGGTCTAATGACAAAATCAAGGACTGAAAAATTTATACATATAATCTATACCACCTGATCAACTGATCTTGTGTTTAATTTTGATGAGGTATCAAGGTAATTACCCTCTATTTTTTCTCAGATGGAGGGTACTCCCTTAGCATGCAAACCTACAAATTTTGTATAATGGAGATGAGAGGGTGAGTTAGGGGTTAGTTGAACCTCACAAGATGGTGTGGAAAGTTGAATGACATATAGACCAATAGGAGAAACCAATCATAGGTTACTGAAACATGCCAAAATGGTATAGATATTCAAAGATGCATATAGGCCTATTAGGCTTGGTTTAGGCCTAAAGCCCAAATAGGGGTTCAATACTACTTTTAGCCTTAGGTGAGCATTTTAACACTTTGGGGCATGTTCATATAGGATTATAAGACGTGTTTGTGTTGTTTATATGTAAATTAGATCACAAAATCCATTTATTGGCTCAAAAATCATTAGGTTTGTAGGGAATAAAGAGAAGAGATCACGTAGCTAATTTGAAATGATCACATCTTCTTGGATACTTTGCATGGGAGATCAAAGAGCTTGGACAAGTTGTAGAGGGTCCTAAGCAAGTATTTTGTGAAATTGGTTCACCTATTCAACATTACAACTCTATGAACAAAGGTTAAGGGTGAAAAGATCCTAAAACCCTCCAAAACCCTGATTCATGCCCTGATGGAGAAAATTAAGAAAGAGAACTATCCAAATATCACATAATAGATTAAGAACTTATTGTAATTTACAGAGGACTCTTCAAAGCTCTTCCCCATCAAATTGAGGTGTTCCCTAATTATACAAATAAGGGGGAAATGAGGTTTTATTGAATATGATGAAATCAAATTTTAGAGAAGGATTGGGACTTGATACAAACCATCATGTGCATTTATTTCATTAAAAAATCTCCTAAGTACTTTTTAAAGTACTCATACTTTATCCAATAAAAACTACCATAGTGAACAAGATAGTGGGAGATAGAAAATGCTAAATGGGAAACATTTTAAGGTCTACCTAATGAATTCAAGGATATGTTAGGTCTTTACATGTGTCATTCACTCCTATGTTTGGATTTTCATATAAAATTGAAGCCCAATTTAATGCCAAGTGTGAGGGTTGAGTGAAAGAGGAGTTATTTAGACTATAGGTAGTGATAACTCATCTTTAAAAGAATCATGATGATTAGGGATGAAACCAATGCATCGTATATAATGTTTGAAATCCTTCTTCCTTATTAAAATCATCACTTTTATCCCTAGTTATTTTTGGGATGTTACAAAGGGCCAAATAATGAACGCAATTTTTTGAGCAAGCAAAAGCAGTTTTACAATAAATTTTAGGAGTTTCATGATTTTGGAGGACATTTTTCCTATGATACCTTATGTGGTCTATTACTACTTCATTCCTTTACATTTTTAACTCCTCCCCTTAGTTTGACAAGTGTTTTTATGACTCTTAAACTTCTCCCTTCTCATTTCTCTCTCTAGTTATATAAGTAAAAGCCATTTTTGGCTCTTGTAGACTAATACCACACATTGTATGGTGAAGCCATAATAGAATGACATTGTATTTTTCCTTTTCAAAACTAATATAAGTCTATTTTTGAGTTCAAGAAATTTTTTATAAGTGTGCAAGTGATTATGGTAAAGTTAGTGATAATATTCTATCCTTGCTTCCTTATACTTTCATGTTTATGCAAGAGTTCCTATTCTAACAAGTCATATAGAGTGAATTCAAGTGTGTTAGTATCCTTTCAAGTGTACAAATATTCTTTGAGTGTACAATATATGCTATAGTCTATTTACCTTGTGTTGCTTCATGCATATCACCTCTATATTGAAATATTGATATTAGAACCTTCTAAGACTTACAAGCTAGTTTGTATGCCTTATTTTCATTATGATAAAAGTATGACGGTATTTTTGAAATAATATTAGTGTATCACCCCATTATATTAGTTTTAATTCATTAAAATTGTAACTCTTTTCCCATAAGTAACTAGTTAATTGGTGACAAGAATTTTAAGATATATTTAGGGAACTAGCCCTTAAACCTATAAGTCTACTTCTACCTATAGGTAATCCCACATACCTAGAAGTATTATCAAGTTTCCAAAATTTTGAAGAGGCTTTAACATCCTCTTCTAAGATGCAATATTTGGTGATAAAAATTTTGGAATGCCCAGTGGGACCCATTATGTTTAAGATAACTTGTCAAGGTGAATGTTGGTCTTGACAAAATCAGCTACAAATTAGTGTGCTACTCAAAATTTGATGACTTTGTTCAAGGTAAACTATGGTTCAAGGCCATTGATTTTTCATATTTTTTATCCCATTATTCATGGTTCTTACTAGGTCATAATCTAGAAGAGTTATCAATCCCATTGATCCACTTATTTATCCTAAACTTCCTCTTAAATTTAAATACCCTCCTCCTAATTATCCATTTGAATACTAAGAAGATTTTTATAGCTAAGGAAGTTAATAGTTTGAATAAATTAAATATATTGAAGAAAAAATGGATATGCCTCATGAATTTCCTACCTTTCATACTAAAAATCCTATCCATCTTCAAGAATATCATGTTATTCCTCCTAATACCACAAAGAGTGTGCCTACTTTCAATGGTGAGAGTCATGTTACACTTAGTTAACATATTAGATATATCTCTAACTTTTATAGATTACACAATGTCACTCAAGAAAACATTTCCATTAGACTACTTTCCATGTACCTTAGAGGGAAAGATCTTGATTGGTATAGGATTTTGCCTAGAGCATATATCACATCATGGAATGATTTTGGAGTATTGTTAACCTCAAGGTTTGAGGATGAAAGTGGAATAAATCTCTTATCCATTATCTCAATGTGATCAAAAGAGGCTCTAAATAAAAAATCATGACTTCAACTAGAGGTTTCAAAAGACTTGGCAGAGATTGCCTCCGTACATGAGACCAACTACTAGCTTTGTGTTCCCTACCTATTTTATAGCCATTGGTAATGATTTTTTTATCATACTTTAACCCATGGGTGGTTTCAATCTTCCCAAAGTATATGAACTTACCATCAAATTTGAAGATAGTCTCATTCAAGATGGAAGGTTACCTCCTAAGGTATTTATGCCTTTACTTCCCAATAATTTTGATAATATTCCAAGTGTGGACCAAGTTCCCAATGATAATACCAAGCCTAGATTTGCTATTAAGAAATAAGATAATGTCCTGGATAAAGATGCAAAAATTAAAATGCTAAGAGTTCAACTTAGGAAAGATAACATGAAACAAGGTTCCTATCAAAATCCTTATCCTTATCAACATCAATATGGCCAAAAATATAGAAGAGGAAGGGGTCAAGGGAAGCCTAACTTTAATAGGCCTACCAATGTGTACAATCCTATCTCCATTACCAATACAAGGGAGATGGTATCAGTGAATAATAACTTGGTATAAAGAGAATATTAAAAATAAGGATAATTTATGGATGCAAATGAAGGTGGAGAGAAATATCTTGTTTATCAAGGAGAATTTAATCCTCTCCTATCAGCTAATGATGAGGTCATGATGCAAACAAGTGGAAATGGAAAACATCAAGGATAGATCTTCACCAACTTCTTAGTTGAGGACACTTTTGTCCTCACTTAAGGATTTTATATTCTAGACATCACTAAGGTCAAGATAAATTATTTAGGAAGAGATAATAATTTTCCTACAAGTCCATCCAATCCTCCTATAAAGAAAGAAGGCATAGTTGTAATCATGGAAGTATCAAATAATCCTACACATCCTCTAAATTAGAATGTTGGAAGGACTATTCAAAGAAATTAAAATCTTCAAGTTCCAAAAGCTTCTTTGCCTCAAGGGCCTAAAAAATTAGGTATGTCTACTCTAAATATTTTAGACTCATTAAATAATACCAAGACATCCATTTCCCCTTGGGATGTCATTTATATGCCTAGCCAAAATGAGCTATTATAAAAAAAACCTATCCATTATTCCTACTAGTCCTTCAACTTTAATTCAAATTCATAGTCATATTGTACTTGAAAATGTCCCTAATACCATTATTGAAACATTTTACAAATCTGATAAACCTCTACCATTCTACCTCACTCGTATAGTGGGTGACAAATTGGTACACAATTGCATAGTTTATAGTGGAGCTTCTACTTTAGTTATGACCAAATTTTTAGCTGATAAGTTGGGTCTAAATTATGAGCTTCATAGAACAGGAATGCTCTAATTAGATGGTATAATTTATAAGACAATAATACTATTCAAAAACTTGAAAGTTTTCTTGCATGATTGTCCTCATTTTTGTATCCTTCAAGACAATTATTTTTGACCTCCCAACTTAGTTTACAATCTACCTTACATGAAAATTTACAATCAAGATAGGTGTCTATCTCTCATCTAACTAGTCCTTTTTTTCCTTTAGGATAAGGTATGGGACTAAGGTGACCATAATAACTCAACCTCATGTAGTGTTCCACATTGAGTATTATATTAAAACAAGTTCCAACTTGAATTGTGTTGTATATGAGTAGGAATAATATAATGTGGATGATGGAGCCTCTAAACTTGAAGGAGTTTCTGACTTGTTCCTTGATGAATATGGTGTAGATGAATATGATCATGATCCTTATGTATACTTTGAGAAAATTGACCTTGGTACTTATATCATGCATGAAGAGCCATTTGAAAGAGCTAAGGTAAGTTTCAAACATTCCCATTATACTAAGGGTAACTACATGATTCCTAAGGATGATGATGATATGTTGAGAAATCTAATTGAACACCATAATGGGAGGAATGATGTCTTTATCCTTATATTGATGAAGTTTCCCTTGAAATGATAATCTTGAGGTAGATGAGAATGACTTATGGAAAAGGTTTGATGTCATATGTCAAAATTTTGATCATCTTGGTAATGCTACTTTAGATCATAAGAAGTCTATATTTGATTCATGTGATGATTTTTTTTTAAAAATATGATGTTGATTGTCTCACCAAGCATGGAGAACATTGTCATGTTGTGAATGAAGATAAACTATGGCAAAGTCTCAATGACATATGCATAAAATTTGATAAGATTGATAAGTCTCCTTTTTCTCTAAGAGATTATTTTTCTAATGCCAAGGTTGCTAATCAAATTAACAAACATGTTGTTGAGTGTTCCATAAAGAACAAGGATGAAGATCATTCTACTGATCACGAGCTTGAAACCATGAAATAACTTGATGAAGCTCATGATCAAAGAGTTTTGAAAATGGAGAATGAGGTCAAGATAGAATTTGTTGTGCCTAAATAATATTCAAGAGTTATATCTGATGTTGATATACATTTAAAAGTATTTGGATATAAATTATAATATCTTGGTACTCCTAAACATCAGGCACATGCTAGCCTAAAAGAGCACAAAGATAAGATAACCTCCATACACTTCAATCTATAATTTTTTGGAGAGAATCCAATTGATATGATAGATATCATAGTAGTTGATACTACAATATAGTCTCTTAGAGAGGAAGAAATATCACTCATGAAGGTTTCAAATAATCCACTTGCAAGCATAGGAAGATCCAAAGGTGATAGGCTTCTTGATCACCTATATATACAAGTGATTAGTGATGAGCACATTCCTCATGATAAACTACCTTCATGGAGTGAAAATTATGTAAGGGGGACTCTATTTAAACCTAGTTAATGTACTATCTGATGTTTCACCTCAATGATGAGGTTTTTTAAATAGTAGAATAGGTGTGTGTGTCTTTCCTTTAGTTGTGTTATGTTTCATAAGTGTTCTACTTGAACACGTGTGTTTATTTTGAGTGTGTCTTGTTTTATGTGCCTTTTCTTATGTTTGGTGTGTTTTCAAAGTAAATTTTTGTGTCAAACCTATGTATATGTGACTCCGTGGTTTAATGGACAAAATTAGGCTATTGGTCATGACATAACAAACATACCACCCTTGGGACATTGGCAAGAATGTTGACCATTTTGACCACAAGTTAAAATGGGTCAACCCCTATAGTAAAAATCTTATATAGGGGTGTATTATTATGTAATATGGTGAATTATGGTTTATTATATGTCATTTAATGTTATTTTAACCATGGTCATGGCCTAATTAGTCTTTGTGTCATTTGATGTCATCTAAGGGTCAATTTAGAGCATTAAATGCAAGTGATATGGTTTTACAAGAAATAAAATTATTTTAAACTCCTCTTCAACATCCAATGTGTTATTCCCTATCATACATGTTAGTTTATAACTAAAAAGTTGTAGGTGATAACTAAAAATCAAGAAAGTAAGTGGAAAATAAGGAGTTTTAAAGGATGTACATCCTATAAGAGAAAATGGCACACGGTAAACCTTTTGGGATGGTTTTAAAACTTACTCACAATAATTTACATTCTTTAAATGCTTTTTAATTTCCAAATTGATCTAAAACCGTTCTGCTCTTCCATCATTCCACCATACACATGAAACTAGTGAACATGTTTTTGGTTGGTATGACAAATAGGAAGACTTACATACCCAATGCCTTTGGTGGGTGATAGTACACTTATTTATATTAAATTTCATGTTTGGATTTCAAGTAATGGTTGATTATACCTTATGAACTATCTCTAACACTTTGATTATGTTTTTCTGCCTATTATTTCCCACACCTTACATGTTTTGATCTTGTTTGAGCTAGTCTATACAAGTCATATGTTAAATTTTCTTATATATTATTTTAAAAATATATTATCATGATTCCCATGATTATTTTCATGTTTGGCAATGATTTGATGGGCCAAATAGTTCAAGGTTGCAAGAAGGTGTTGCTAGTGAATTTGTAATCAAATTTCACCATTTATATAAGGTCTCTTTATCTAAAATGAATTAAATTAAATGTAAAAATATTTTTTATTCATATAAAATGTCATTAAAATCTTATTATTCCCAATTTTAATCTCCAATTTTAGTATCTAGAGGTTGCAGTCAAGTGTGAGACACAATCAACTTCTAGTTCATTCTCACTTATAGTCGTGGCATATAAGGGTCCTGAGAACATTCATGAAAGTATGATGGAAGTATTAAAGCTATTGGATATCTTATTAGAACATGAGATACCAATTTTAGCCTCTAAATAACACATAATGGACTATGGTAGTCATATGCAACATATACACATAGTCAACCATGGATGTGCACTTATGTGTGCTCTCAAGAGGACATCACATTAAAATGGGATGTTTGAACTTGATGATGAATTATAAATTTTTAAACCCTAATTTAAACATTTTAAGAGAAAATAAAACTATTTATGAGGTCATATCATGTTTTAATTGATCAAATCTTGTATTCACTACCTACTTTTCAGCTTGAAGCACACTATCATGACACTCACTTTTAAGGAGATATTTTGAACTGAATGAGGTTATCCATGTTGAAAATAATTTATTTTATGGTTGATAAAGGGACTAAGACTCATTTAATATCATATTTAATGCACATTGTCCATACTTATTCTCATTTCCTGCACATTGGAAATGTCCACCTATAGGTGGCACTGATAGAGAGTTGAAAATGTTGATGAAAGGTGTGTAGACATGTTTGGAAGCATTTAAAATGTTTATAGAGTTCAATAATAATATTATAGGCACATTTTAATCCTTGATTTGGAAATAAAAGTGAGGAACCATGTTTGTGTTTAGGGACATTTTCCCTAAAACACAAAAATAAAGCACTCACCTTTTTTGTTGATGCCAAATGATGATTTCATATAAAGCTTTAATCTATCCAAGTTATTTTATATTATATCCTTATCATAATATTAAAAAATTAAAAAATTAGGATGGTGTATAACTAGTGGAAGGTAGTGTTTGGGAACATCTAAATCATGAGTTTGTTAACTGAAGTTTGGTAATGCTCTCTATAGGTTTGGAACTTCAAATGTCATTCACATCCAAAGTTGTAAAATTGAATTATGTTTAAATGTTTAGTGACATTATTGAGTTTAGGAGGATATTGTTTCCTCAAATATGCATAAAAAAGGATTAAGATCTATGTTTTGGACCCTATCAACACCTATAGGTGTTCTTTACCTGAGATAGTAGACGTACAATTTACTATGGAGTCCTACAAGTCCATAGTATGAGTTCAAGCATGGAAACCTACAAACATATAAACACATACATGTTCACCAATAATCCATAATACCTCAAATTATGTCAAGGGTATAAGGAATAATTTCTAATGAATATTATCACCTATAAGACCCCTGCTAAGCCAAATGTAGCTAATTATAGTGGACTATGAGCAAGTGTATGGTGTTATGAGTGTTGGTATTGCATAAAAATGATTTAGATAGGTTGAAATTGATGAAAATAAACCTTGGAAATCCTAATAATGTATTTTATAAATGTGTTCAAGGTTAAAATATGCAAATGTACCTATAAGTGTCTCTTTTAAGCATGAAACACAATCAACATTTGCACTCAGTCAAAATCAAAGATATGGGTTGATGATGCAAGAAAGTTGGATAAGGGTTGTGATAATTGTTAATACCTTAATAATGATTAAAAAAATCTCAATATATGACATAAAATTGAAATAGGGGAAGGAGATATTCCTTTCAATGCAAAACACAATTCACTTTCAAGACCCTATAGACAATGAGCTTACCTAAGGGTATGTCTTAGGTTTTAAAGGAGTTATGGGGTATAATGGCATGATAAAGGGATAAAAATTTAAAAAAATCATATATAACACTTAATATAACTACTCATGTTTTTTAATTTTTATGAGGTAGTAGGAGAAGTACCCTTTATTTTGTCTTAGATAAAGGGTACTCCCCTAACATGCAAACCTATAGTTTTTGGAGAATGAAGATAAGAGGGAGAATTAGGGGTTGGTTGAACCTCAAAATAAGGTGTGTAAATTTTAATTAAAAATATAACAACATGAAAAACCATTCAAAGGTGATTTAAACATACCAGAATAGTCTAGACTTTTAAGGATGCAGATAGGCCTACTAGGCCTGGTGTAGGCCTAAAGCCCAAATCAAAGGTCAGTACTACTTATAACCTTAGGTGAGAATTTTAAATATTTTTTCAATGTTCATATATGATTATCAGATGTGTTTGATCCATTGGTATGCAAAGGATATCACAAGAAATCCATTTCTTGGCTCAAACCTCATTAGGTCTATAGGGAATGAAGAGAAGATCTTGAGTAAGCAATTCAAAATGCTCACATATTATTAGATACTTTAAGTAAGATATAAAAGAGATTGGAAAATTTGAAGAGGGTCTTGATCAATTATTTTTTTAAATTGTCTCATTTTTTCAACATCAAAACTCTATGAACATGGGTTAAGGCTAAAATGAGCCTAAAACCCTCAGAAACCATAATTCATGACCCGATGGAGAAAATAAAGAAAGAGAGATATAAAAAGTTAATATAATGGATTTTAAAGTGGTTGTCGATTGTATAAGACTACCCATATCTCCCCCCATCAACTTAAGGTGTTCCCAACTTTTATGAACAAGGGGAAATGAGGTTTTCTTGACTATTTTTGGTGATGTGAAGGTATGGCAAGGGTTAAAGAGATGAACTAAAATTTTGGAGAAGTATTTATAATTTATATAAACCCTAATGTCCATATATTATAGTGAAAAATATCCTAAGTGATTCTGAAAGTACTCCCACTTCAGCCAGTCAAAACTACCATAGTGAATAGTATAGTGGGAGAGTGAAAATGCTAAGTGGGAAATTTTTTAAGGTCTACCTATTTAATATAAGGATATGGGAGGTATTTAAATTTTCATTAAATAATTTTTATGGATTTTAATTTAAAATTTAATCCAAATTTGAGGTCAAGTGTGAGGGATGAGTGAAAGAGGTGTTATTTGTACTACAGGTAGTGACAACTGATCTCCAAAAGAATCATGATGATTATGGATACAACCAATGCATGGTAGATCATGTATGAAACACATATAAATTATTAAAATCATTAATTATATCCCTATTAAGTTATGGGACGTTAAAAAAGGGCCAAATGATGAAAGCAATTTTTAAAGCAAGAAAAAGGAGTTCTACGCCACATTTTAGGAGTTTCATGACTTTGAAGGACATTTTTACTATGATACCTTGCATTTTATATTTCCTAATTCATTATAGTACATTTTTAATTCCTACCATTAGTTTTAAAAGTGTTATTATGACTCTTGGGCTTCTCCTTTCTCACTTTTCTCTCTAGTTCTATAAGTAGTAGCCATTTTGGCTCTTGTAGACTAATACCACACCATGTATGGTAAAGCCATGCTATAATGACATTGTATTTTTCATTTTAACAACCAATATAAGTATTTTTTTATGTTTATTAACATTTTTATAAGTGTGAAAGTGATGTATGGTGATGTTAGTGATAATCTTCTACCCTTGCTTTCCTTGTCCTTTAATGTTTATATAAGAGTTCAAATTATAATAGGTCATATAGAGCATATTCAAGTGTTTTAGGTTCCTTTAAAGTTTAAAGCTATATTTAGAGTGTGAAATATTCCATTTATTTAACTTACCTTATGTTGATTCATGAATATCACCTCTATATTGAAATGTTGATGTTAGAACCTTCTAGGACTTACAAGCTAGTTTGTATGCCTTGTTTTCAATTTGATTATAGTATTATGGTCTTGTGGAAATAATATTAGTGTATCATACCCTTAGATTATTTTTAATTCATTTAAATTTTAAATCTTTTCCCAAAAGTAACTAGTTAATTAGGTGATAATAATTTCAAGATATATTCAAGGAACTAGCCATTAAACCTAGAGGTTTACTTCTACCTATAGGTACACTGACATATCTAGAAGTATTCTAATGTTTCCCAAATATGGAAAAGGATTGAACATATTATTATAGGGTGAAATATTTTGTGAAAAAAATTATATGACATAATGTTAAAAACCTTTTGAAAGTATTTTTACTTATCAATCACTCATTATGGATCTACCTAACTCTTTGAATTTATATATGTGGTGGTTTTATACATTGCATTAAAATATATGACATAATTTTTGGATTAAAATACATAGTTTAGATCTAATATGTGTTTATCCATATTTCTTTATTAGTGGTTTATAATATCCCATCTCTCATGATTATAAATGAATGGTTCACACAATATTCACTTGATCTAAGTGATGCTCATATTGGTGAAACACCGAGACTTCATCAAAGGTCACCCATTAGTCTTAATCACAATTCTCCCACATAATTAATCTCACTTATCTTGCAACACATTTTTAAAAATGTTTAAATATAATTTTAATTTATGAACCATTCATTATGGAGCTATATATCTCTTTATATTTACACATGTAGTGATTTTCCATAGTACATCAAATTATGTCGTATGATTTCAACATTCATTTGTGTAGTTTTGATTTAGAATACATTAAACCATATTTATTAAGTAGTGGCTCACATAGATGCATCTCTCATGATTATGAATTAATGGTGTACTCAACTCTCATTGCATATAGGTGATTCTCACATAGGTGAAGTACCAATATTTCCTTCGAGGTCACCCATCTTGGTAAAAATATATATCAGGCACACATAATCATGGATTTTATTTCATAATTCATCTAACTTATCTTTTGAATCAATTTTAAAAATCTTCAACAAGTTTTGTGCCTTAGGAACCATTCGTTGTGGAGTTCCATAGCTTTTTAAATTTATATAGGGGGTGGTTTTATGAAGTACATTAAATTACATGATAATAATCTATGTATTTTAGAGTCAACTTGCATTGACCAATATTTCATGAATATTGGCTTAAAATAAGACATCTTTCATCTGTATGAATGGATTATCTAGTTATCACTTAATACATCTAGGTGATGATCATAAACATGAAGCACTAGGAATTCCTAGGAGTCACCCATCCTAATACTACTTTGGATCAAACATAATTAATCATGGATTTACATCCAAATTCAATCCCACATATATTTTTAAAATATTTTTAAAACATTCGTAAAGTGTTATGCCTTGTGAACCATTAATTATGGAGCTCCCTACCTCTTTAAATTTATATAGGTGGTGGTTTTCCATAATACATCAAATAATGTGATCTGATTTTGACATTCAACTACATAGTTTTGAGTTAACCTACATTAACTCATATTTAATGACTATTTATTCACAATAAACAATCTCTCATAAGGATGAATGAATGGCCCACATATCACTCATGACATTTAGGTGATATTTTCAAGGGTGAATCATCGAGACTTACTTTCAAATACATGTACACTCTTGACAAGTATTATAAATTCATGGTATCATTTTTAATATCTTGATAAAAATAATTATTATCATTTTCAAATTCATTTAATTTTGGTTAAAATTGTACAATATTGACATATTACACACACACACACACACACACACACACACACACACACACACACACACACACACACACACACACACACACACACACACACACACACACACACACACACACACACACACACACATGTAAATACATAATTTGATACTAAAAAATATTAAATTACAAAAAACACTTCTTTGTATATTTATTTTCTATTATCTAGGATATCATACACATATAAGATCTATGCCATGGTGTTTTAATGATGTTATAGGGGATTGTACAGGTGAATATTGAGATGATTTTACTAGTTCATGTAGCGTGTCTTCTTATGATGTTATTTAACCATATGATTCTCAATACTTTTATTGAGTAGTGGAATAATGAAAATTATATATTTTGGCTACCTATAGGAGAGATGATAATGAATTATTAGGAGGTATATATATTTATAAGTATTTATATAGGGGGAAGGTAGGTTATAGTGGATAAACTTAATAAGGAGAAATGATTAGCTTTTGGGTAATATATGGGGAAAATTAGAGATATTGAGGATGGAAGAGGAATTTTATTCAGGACCATTTCTTCTAGAAAAAACCACATTTAAAAAAAAATTTGGTTCTATTATTAATATCCCTTGTGGAAATAGACATAGTTGGTGTATCTTATGCATACAAGATCTATCACATAAGAGTAGTAAATAGAGGAGATGTTAACCATATATTCCTAGGGAAGATACATGATAACCAATATGTATAGGTATACATATATATTTTTATATGAAATAAAAATTATAGATATCATAATATGCACATATATGTTGAGAAGTGTTGTAATTGATGTCAAGGTCAAGGTTGATATCATTGATGTCAAGGTGTTTTAGTATAGTGAGTAGTATATGAGATATGAACCATGTAAAAAGAGAATTTTAAGGTAAAATATTGTATCTTTATTGATATTTTTTTTGAAATAAACCTAATTTATCTTTATTGAGAGAGAAATTGAAGGAAACCTTTTGATTCTTCTAAGGTTTAGGTCATGGTAAGCATGTTTTGATTACTAGGTAACTTGAGAATCCTAGTCATAATAAGCATGTGTATGATGATCATGAATAAGTGTGTTTATATGTATGATAATATATAAGGATAATTAAATGAATATGATCAATGTGTAGAAGCATCAAGGAGTGTTTCAAGGTCAATTTTCAAACTCTAAGTGATTAAGAAGCCTAGTCATGACATTGGTTATTACATGAAGAGACATTTTGAGAAGGTATGAGCTTAGTAGCATGATGAGATGGATGAATATAGGAATAATATGTCGTATAGGGTTGTTTATATATGAATATTAGGTATTTTAACACTTATGTGTGTTTTAAGGTGAGCCTATAGGGGTAAGACCTATATACCTAACATGCAACTAGACTAGTTCTAGACCTTGCTTGACCTAATGAGGTACCATGAAGTTTTCAAGGCCTATTAATGATTAAAAGTAGTTTTTTAAAATTTTATATGTTTATTTATAATATTAGTGAGGTGGAAAGTGTAATTAAATATTCTTGAAAGTCAGTTTCAAGACCTAATATGACTTATAGGTCAAGGTCCAACCAAGCAAAAATAAAGATGGTGTCCAAATGATGTATGAGTTTCAAATTTAAATATAAGTATGGAAAAATTAGTATAAAAAAATGTATTTAATGTTTTTTTAGGTATGTTTACAAAGTCTAAGGTCAAAGTTTAAAGGAATGTGGTTTTGAGGTTTCCTGTATGCATAAAATGAAGGATTATCAACCTGAGAAATTTCAAGTACTCATTATCACTTGTAACATATTCATGGGAGACTAATATATTCATGGTATATTAGGAATGGTCCTATATAAATTTTCCAAGCATTGGTTTCTGGAATAAGGGTCTAAGCTTTATGAATAATTGTTAACAACAAAAATAGTGTTAATCCTCTCTAAAACCCTAACAATGACTTGATGAGAAAGATATTGATCTAAAATGATTAGAATGTTTTTGAATGACTATTTAAGTTATTTTTTGATTTATTAAACTATATTATTCATTTATAAGAGTGATTTTTTTGATAGGAGAGTGAGTGGACCCTAGAAGAAAGGCCTTGTTTCTTGGAAATTTGTTGTATCAAGTGGAATTAATTGAGTCAAAGTCGATGATTAGATTAAGGTTGAATATTGATAATTTTGTCATATTTAAATGGTGGTTATAAATAATTTTATATCCCTTATGGGTGTTAAACTAGTCCTATAAGTTTATCTATCATCAATAGGCTTAATGGTATAGATAGTGAGAAAACCAAGCATGAGTGAGAATTTATTTAGGGATGTATTATCATGATTATGGATGAATCCAAATTCATGGGGATTTTTTAAAATACATTTAATAAATTTTCATGCTGGATATATGTTTTTTAGGTTAGTGGATATTATTAATTTGATGCTCATAAGTTGACTTGTCTTGTGCAAATAAGATAATGAAGGTGTAAGGTTGTGAGATTGGTCTGCAAGACCAATGTTTTCACTTGACCATGGTATATTTACATTTTAGAGTTACCTAATTATCTCATAAGGTAATACAAATAAATTTAGAGTCTCTAAAATTTTCTACATAGGTGTTGAAGGTCTTTATCACCATGACTATGTTTGAAGATAAACTTGTATATCTAGGTAAGCATGTTGTAGTGATGAGTTGGAGACTCTTTTTCATAAGTTTTAGTATGTAATAGACATGGTTTTGTTTTTTTGTATTTTAATGACATATCCATGATTTTTATAAGGTTTTATAGTTAGTGTAAGATGTTGAAACATCAAATCTAAAATGGCCTGTCTGGCTGAGTAAGGACTGTGAGAGAGATGGTCACCATATTGGTCTACAAGACCAATAGTTTACATTATATATTATGATATGTTTATTTAATTTTGTTATAAAGATGTTGTAAGATAATTTTAATATATTATAATTACTTATATGTGTCATAATTTCAAGCTTCCATGAATATGTTTTGAGGCTAGTTGGCAGTTCTATGTGGGTTTTTTGCGGAGAAGGGTTTGAGACTTTCTACCTTGAGTTATGAAGTATAGTGAACATGGTAATTAATATAAGGTCATTTATATTATGTATATGTATTTTATTTCCATGTTTTTTTTGAAATTTTTTGTTTATACTTCAAATATTTAAGATAGACTTTCTGAGTATGCACATGACTAATATGAACATTACTAATGATGTGCTTGAATTAGTGGTTTGAGCTAAAAGGTGATATGAATCCTAGATGAGATTATAAGATATATATTGGGAATACATATGATGTTTTTATACTATGTAAAGTGTTTGAAGTTTCCCTTAGAATATAAAATGGTAATGTGTGCTAAGTAGGCTTAATGGGATTAGGTCTTCATGAGACCTAATGATGAGATAAGGCCTAATTGAAGAAGATCAGACCTAAGGAGAATCAAATAAAATTTTATAAATTTATATGATATTTCATAATATATATTACATGGTTTAAATAATAGGATAAAAGTGTTTAGATGATCAAGAAGGAATTGAAAAATAAAATATTGTATATATGCTAGGCAATTTTTGGCCTATGTGTGTGGTTAAGAGTAAGAAAACAAGAAACTATATTATAGAGCATAAGGAGGTCTTATATACCATAAAAATGGGATATATTATTAATGATTAAGATTTTATAGAGGTTTTATTTTTGAAGATCAAGGTCATATGACCTAATTAAGTTAAGAAGAGGTTTAATTGAGCAAAACAAGATAGAGGCCAATTTGAAAGGGATAAAAGTGTGTGAAGAGATAAATAAGGAGATAATACTATGTTATATGAGAAAAAAAATGATTTGAAGGTGATCAAGTGTTTTAGGTGGCTGATTTGGTGCTGATTCATCTAGGGGGTTGGTGCCTCCTTGCAAGTAGGTGCTTCTTAAAGCCTAGTTGAGTTGGTGCTTAGATAGTTAGGGTTGGTTCTCCATGTGAAATTGGTGCTTCACTAAAGTTGGAATTTATATTATAATACTATAGTCCATTACATTATCAATGGATTTTCTTCCTCTTGAAGGTTTTCCACATACATATTGTGTTCATGGGTTTCATGATCTTGTGATTTGATGATTATGCTTTCTAAGATATACATGCTTGTCTAACTGATCTATGATTGATTAAGTAAAATTATATAAGAAAGTTTTTGGTCATTTATTCACCCTGCCTCTCAGTCATTTTTTTTTCAAAATTTGGTATCAGATCTTGGTCCTTGGAATCAAGTCCAAAATCCTAAAAGAGATTCTAGAAGCAAGGATGGCTAGTCAACAAGCTCAAGGTGGTTTCTCTACTAGTGAGGATTTTTTGTTCAATGGATATTACTATGCCTTTTGTAATGACATGATGAAGATATATTTGATATCAAAAGAAAATTATGTTTTGTAATCAGTTATGAATGGTTATATTTATCCTCTTATTCCACCTATAGATGCAATAGGTAAGAAGGCTAGTGAAAACAATTCCAAATCAATGAATGGCATTCTTTGTGGCCCATAAAAAGAAAATATTTTGAAATTAATTAATTATTTATAATCAAAAGATACATCATATAAATTAAATACCATATATTAAGGAGACACCAAGGTGAATATGGCTAAGTTGTAAACCCACCAGAGATAGTTTGAAAGCTTGAAGATGAAATAATTACCTCTTACCTATTAAAGGTTGATAAAGTTGTCAATGTCATTAGAGGGTTGGGAGAAGAGGTAGAAGAATATATATATATTCAAAAGGTATTGAGATCACTAACTCCTAAGTTTGACTCTAAGGTGTCTACATTAAAAGAAATGCAGGATTTAGATAAAATAGAGATGGATGGACTTTATCAAATTTTGAATACCTATAAGATGATAATTAATGAAGGAAGACCTCCTAAGAAGGACGAAAATTTAAAATTAGAAAATAATTCAAAATAAAAGAAGGTCAAGGATGAGGAATGCTTAGATGTTGATGATGATAAAGTAAAATAGCCATGTTTTCAAGGAAGTTAAGGCTTAGATATATTAAGTATAAAGGTAAGTTGCCCTTAAAATATTTCAACTATGGAAATATTAGCCACTTTGCATCCAAGTGTCCTAACAAAGATAAATATGAATATAATTAATAATATGATGAACAACATGGAGATGACAAGAAGACCTATAAGCCTGATAACAAGAAAGAGTTCAGGAAGTATGAAGGTAGAAAATGAAATTTAAAGAATAAAAGAAGATTCTATACTAAAGAAGACAACTCTTCTAATATAAGTGATTCAAGTGCACTAATAGTGATGATGGAAGTCATGAACCATATCATGAGAATAATGAAACCTTATTTATGATGATAGAATTAGAAATTGAGATTTGTTCAAGTCTAAAAGGAATGATGGTCGATGTGGAATCAAATGAAGAAGAAGATAAAGTAGATCTTGAGGTAGAATTGGTAAGTTCCCTAAAGGAATTTATATTCCAAATGAAAAATAATAAAAAATTAAGATATTTAGTTAAGGACTATGAGGAGTAGATTGGGTTGTTTGAGGAAAGGCTGAGTAACACTTCCAAGGAATATGATGAGATCATATATCAAGTTGCGGCATATATGGAGGTAGTCAATACAAGAATAAAGACTAAAAAGGAAGAATGCATCAAGTATGAAACTAAAATAGAATCCTTGAAATATAATTTTAATAAATAATCTATTAAAGTGAGGACCTTTGTCAAGTTTGAAAAGACAACTAAGGCTTTAGATGATATCTTAAGTAGTCAAAAGTATGCAAGTGAAAAGATAGGTCTTAGTTTCAAAGAAGACCAAAAGGAGGAACCTCAATTTAAGGAGAAGACTATTGAAGACAAGAAGGCCAACATGAAAATACCTATAAAATATCCCAATGCTATAAGGTATGCCAATTCATTCAATGGTTACTATTTTATGTGTAATTAGTTTGGTCATATAATAAGAGAATGTAGAGGAACATCCAAGAATGAGTACTCATGGGACTATGGAAGGAGTGACAACTCATACCAATAAATAAGTATATATAGGGTAGTTTTTTATAGTTGTCATGATGTAGGACACATTGAAAAATTATTTCCTAACAAGGTTAGAAGGTCATCAAGTCAAAATAGTATGTTTGAAGCCTCTAGAGTACTAGAGAGAATAAAAATGAGTATTTAGACACCAAAGATAATTAATATGAGTCATGGTCAGTCTAAAAGCTCAAGTGGACTACTTTATATGATAGAGCATGATTCAAATGTGAAATAAATTTAGGAATGCCTATTGTCAACCCACATTGATGATCATATAGATGATGAAGAGATCAAACCTATAATGCAAATCAAGCCTAAAATGGTATTGAATGACAATAAATTAAATAAGATCATAGATATATGGTAATATCCTAAACTTGTAATGTTTTAATGCTCTATGGAAAGAGGCAAATCCATTAGGATTCATGGATACAATATTCAGTTTGTAGAAGTATGGTAGATGTTTGATTTGAGGGGGATGAATTTAGGTCTATGACTAAGTTTGATCTATATTGAGAAGTGGTCTTATAATATAAGTTATTTTTAAGAAGTTATGCATGGAGTAATGGGGAGTGTGTCACTTTAAAAATTCATATTCTATGTGTTTTTATCCTATAAGAAGAAGGTATGGTTCCATATGGAAGTCTACGTAGGTGTGACTCTAGATGATATCTATGCAAGACCCTTTGTAATTTATGTCAAAGAGGGAGAAAGTCCAAGAAGGGAGATTAACTAGACTAGGGGAAATGAGAGTGAGAATATTGAAGAATGTTTTTCCATAAATGACAAAGGGTTATTTTGTTGAGAAGTGTTTTCATTGACATCAAGGTCAAGGTTGATATCATTAATGTCAAGGTGTAGAGGTAAAGTGAGAAGTCTATGAGATATGAACCTTGTGACAATAAAATATAAAGGAAAACTATTTTCTCTTTTTTGAGAGATAATTTTAAATAAACCTATTGTCTCTTTATGAGAGAGATTTTGAAGGCAACCTATTGATTATTCTAAGGTTTAGGTCAAGGTAAGCATGTTTTGAGTACTAGGTGTCTTGAGAAGCCTAGTTATGATAAGAATGTGCATGATGAGCATGAATGTATGTGTTCAAATGTATTATACTATCTAAGTGTGTTTTAAGGTGAGCCTATATGGGTAAGACATACATACCTATCATGCAACTAGAATAGTTTTAGACTTTTCTTGACTAAATGAGGTACCGTGAATTATTTTCAAGTCCTATGAAGGATGAAAAGTAGTTTTTGAGCATGTGATAGTATTATTGAACTGTGAGTGAGGTGGAGAGTGTATGTAAAGAGGCTTGAAGGTCATTTTCAAGACCTAATAGGAATTACAGGTTTAGGTCCAAATAAAGAGAGAGATGGTGGAAAAATGAGGTATGAGTTTTAGATTTAAAGATAATCATGGAAAAGTGAGAATTAATAGAGGTATGTCATGTTTTTTAGGTATGTTGACCAATTTTGAGGTTAAATTTTACAATAAAAGGCATGGAATGTGGTTTTTAGGTTTCTTATGTACACATAATGAAGGAATTTCAACCTGAGAAGAACATTGAAGTACTCATTGGCACGTGTAACCTCTGTATGGGAACTTAATATGTTCATGGTAGATGGGGAATGGTCCTACATCAATTTTACAAGATTTGTTTTCTAGGATAAAGGTTTAAGTTCTATGAACAATCGTTAACATGAGAAATAATGTTAATCCTCTCTAAAACCCTAATAATGACCTTATGAGAAATATCTTTCTCAAAATAGATTATAATGGTTTTTAATGGATATGTAAGTGATTATAGGTTGTATTAAACTCTCTTAGGCATATGTAGGTGTTATTTTATTTATAAGAGAGTGAGTGGGCCCTACAAGAAAGGCCTTATTTCTCAAAAAATTATTGTAGTAGGTAGAGTTGATCAAGTCAATGTTAATAATTGGATGAAGGTTGAATATTTAGACTTGTATATTATGTAAATTGTGGTTATTTAGCAGGTTATATCCATTATAGGTGATAAAATAGTCATACAAGTTGATCTATCACTAAAAGGCCTAATGGTGCCGCTAGTGAGAAAACTAGGTAGGAGTGAGAATTTGTTTAGGCATGTATTATCATGGATTAGAGATGAATAAAAATGCATGGTATTTTTCTTACAGTCATATAATACATGTTAATGTTTGATATAGTTTTTTTAGGTTAGTGTATATGATTAATTTATTGCTCATAAATTGACCTGTCTAGTGTAGATAAGACAATGAAGGTATAAGGTTATGAGATTGGTATAAAAGACTAATGTTGTCACTTGACCATGGTATATTTATATCTAAGAGTTATGTAATTATATCATATGATCATATACATACACCAAGAGTCTTTTAAATTTTATACATATATCTTTAAGGTCTTTATCACGATGACTGTGTTTGAAGATACATGGTAGATTTAGTTAAGCACATTGCAGTGATGAGTTAGAGGATTTTTTTCCCTAACTTGAAGTATTTAATGGAAATGGTTTTGTTTTTTGTGAACTTAGTGACCTATCCATGATTTTTATAAGGTATTAGAGTTATTATATGTGGTTGAAACATTAAATCCAAAATGGCTTGTCTAGTAGATTAAGGACTATGAGAGAGAAGGTCAATAGATTGCTCTGCAATACCAATAGTTTCTATTAGAGATTATGATATTTTTATTGTAGGTTATTATAATAATTTTATAATATAATGTTTATACATTTTAATTCCTTGTATTTTTCCATTTAAGTTTCATAAGTTCAAGCTTCCATGACTATGTTTTGAGGCTAGTTGCAGTTCTAAGTGGGTTACTTGTAGATACGGTTTAAGACTTTCTACCTTGAGTTATGAAGTATAGTGCACATGGAGATTAGTATAAGTTAATTTATATTTTTTTATGTATTTTATTTCCATTTTTTTATGAAAATTTGTTTTTATAATTCAATTTTCCATGACAAACTTTTTGAGTATGCACAAGCCTAATATGAACATTACTAATGATGTGCTCCAAGTAGTGGCCAAAGAAAAAGGTGATATGAAGCCTATATGAGCTTAAAAATTATATATTGGGATTTAATATGATATTTTTACACCATTTAAAGTGTTATTTTTCTCTTATAATATCAAAGGGTAACATATGATAAGTAGGCCCAATGGGATTAGGTCTCCATAAAACCTAAAGATGAGATAAAGCCTAATTGAAGAAGATCAGACCTAAAGGGACTCAAAGAAAATTTTATAAATGTATATGATATTTCATAAGATACATTCCATGGATGACATAATATGAGAAAAGTGTTTGTCTAACCAAGAAGGAAATGAACAATAAAATCTTGTATATATATTAGGCAAGTTTAGGCATATGTGTGGGGTTGAGAGTAAGAAAACAAGAAGGTATATTTCAGAGAATAAGGAGGTATTATATACAATTATAATTGGATATAGGATCAAATGATGAACATTTTATAGAGGTTATGTTTGTGAGGATCAAGGTCATATTACCTAATAAATTCAAGAAGAGGGATAGTTGAGTGGAGAAAGCTAGAGGCCAATTTGAGAGGGATAAAAGTGTGTAAAGAACTAAAGAAGGAGATCATCAAATGTTTTATGAGAAAAATAGTGTTTTTAATGTGTTCAAGTGTTTTATGTGGCTGATTTTTTTCCGAGTCATCTATGGGGTTGGTGCCTCTTTATAAATAGGTACTTGCTAAAACCTAGTTGAGTTGGTACTTAGCTAATTAGGGTTGGTTCTCAATGTGAAGTTGGTGCTTCAATAAAGTTGGTTTTTATCTTATATTACTATAGTCCATCTTTATGATCAATTTTTTTTACTCCCTTTCATAGTTTCCCACATACATATTACGTTCATGTGTTTCATGCTCTTGTGAATTGGTGCTTATGCTTGCTAAGATGTACATGCTTGTCTAAATGATCTATGATTGCTTAAGTAATATTGTATAAGAAACTTTTTGGTGACTAATTCACTCCCCCTCTTATTAATTTTACCTCTACTAGTCTATTATAATTTTGAGCATTTAAACACTTTAACTATGAATATCATCTTACCAATTATCTTAGAGAATAAAGATGCCATTGACATCAAGATGGAATCTATATTTTTATCTCAACTATGAAATAATCCATTATTAAATATTAATTAGATAAATTAAATTGAATAAATAATGGTTTTTTAAATACACTTACAAACTTGAAAATAAAACTAAGTGATTTTAATTAATGAAATATAATTAATTCAAACAAGTGTAAACTATGCCAAAGAGAGATATACTTAGATTTTTGATGTGTTTGGCTAATTATTTCAATTGAAAAAAATGAAAAAAAAGTGATGAAGATGAAAACCCATAATCCTCTTAGAACACGACCCTCAAACTTTGTACAGATAAGAGTACCCAATATGGTCAATAGTGACGGTAACTACCATAATTTTTGACATTTTTATCCTTTTGAGTAATTCTATAAAATAGGACATATTCTAGGGAAACCATGTAAATTATTCATGTTTGAAAAAAATTGTCTTATATGATGCACAAAAGATTAGTAAATATCTTCTTGAAGCTCAAAACCTTAACTTGTTCCACAAGGAGATAAACATCCATGTGAAGGAGTAAAAATGGGTTAGGAGGTGGAGTTATACTAGACCCCAACACATGAATATGTTAAGCACTTCCTACATAATAATACTCTAAAGAGGGATCAAACATAAATATAGTCATCCCAATTATGTTCTTTTTGCAATTATGTTCTATTGAATATATGAATTTAGCTATAATTAACTTGAATAATTATTCATACATGGGTTAGGGATATATAAATATAAACTTAGACTTGGATCATAAAAGATTTAAGTGTTTAGTGTTTATCTCTAAAAATGTAATTTAGGGAATCTAGAGTTAAAAAGGATAGAGGTACCCTAGGTTACAAGGGTGATAAACTATCTCTATAGTAGGCCAATTAAATGCTAAACTTAGATATGACATATGTTGAATTCATTAAAATGAGATAAGAAAAAAATATTAAGTATAATTATTATAAATATGGTAATGACAAATAAATAATGTACTTACTTGATTTTGATGCTGACATAGTTATGAATTTGGAATAGTTAGGAACCATACTAGAAGAATATTTTTAGAATAGTCACAAAATTATACATTGGGTCCCTCTATAGTTATAGACACTAGCATTATCCTAGGATGGTTGGATCAAATATACTATCAAAATTGGACACATGTGTATTGGACATAATAATTGCAAGAAAAGAATACAAATATCTAGATGATTCAAGGTTTATCTTCCCTTGGCCTTGGTGCATTTAGATTTGGGTCTTGGACATTCACTCCTCATGACATTGTAAAACCCTATTTATTCATATTCATAGTAACATTGATAAAAATGGGCTAGTGGGCACACAATGTCGATCTGACCCCAAATACCACTCTATCAATGAATGTTTCTTACATGGATAATAATTTGAAGAGCACCTCAAATTAATGTAATTATCCCTTACATGTTAGATTATGTGTGAATCATGACATACGTGGAAAGTAAGTATAATAGTGACCTAGAATGTAAGTTGGTAATTTGAGCTCTTAGGATATTCCTTTGGTACTTGATACCTATAGATGTTCAATCCCTATAACTGATATGTAATATGAATAAATAAGGAATCTTTACTCAATTGAATGATCTTAAGTATGAATGTTAGTTGAAGAATGAATGAGGAGTGATTATGTATATATACCACTCCTATCATGAAATATATCACATTAAAACACTTAGGCTAACCATTATGCTATGTTTAATTTTAAAATTAGATGAATATAGGGCACTTGACACTTACATCAGGGTAGGACACTAGCATTAACATAGGGGTCTAGGGATAATGCTTGTGTCATGGTGGTTATAAAATAGGTATAATCTCAAAACTTTTAGGGTCATAAGATAAACATATTTTAAGAATTATGGGTAGGATAGAAGGTTTGGGTCATTAGCATAAGACTGGTCAGACTAAGACATAGGCCAAGGGGAATATATGCAAGACTTGTGGAAGTAGAAAGGTCCAAACCAAGATACAAACCCAAGGTATAAATTTTCCAAGTGTACAATATTAAGGTGATATATAATCCATAAATATCATCTATAAATTACCCATTTAATCTAGTAATGAAATTATTGGTTTAAAGGAGAATAAATGTGTACTTGGGTGTGTATAACACACCTTGCCTTTACATGAGTCTATATGTTGTACTAGTGATTGACCTAAAAAATATCATGCTATAATATATAATCAGTGAATATAATCTAAAATTGTAAACATTTGAAATGATTTAAATTTAAATAATAATGTTTAAGAGTACACGTATGTATCGATGTAACTGCCATGCCTATTGACATCTTGATTTGAAAGATGTATCACTATGAATAACTAAAACTAAAATTATGAAAAATATATAAATATATAAAGTGCATATATCTAATGAGATAGAGATGAAGATATATTGGAAGGTACATGCCCCAAAATTTGGATAAAAGGTGATTTGACACCTAATAGTTGAGATTAGCTCAACCGTGCAACCCAATCATACCAATAACCTAGTGAGTGTTAGTGAACCAGGTCAACTCACACTATCAAACTAGTGAGGATGGATGATAAAATCAAGTCCAACCTAAAACCTTGGTAAGAGTAAGTGATTTAATCACCTCATCTATACGAAAAAAAACTAGTTACTATAATAGATTGGATCAATAAAGTATGTAAAAGTCCATCTTAGTGGGTGATGATAGTCCATAGAAGAGTGTTCTAAAATTAGAAACTTATTTTTTATATAAATATTATGTGAACATTGCATAGCATATGGAAATTAGATATGTATCATGTTGAAATTATGTATAACAATGTTCTAATGTATAACATTCTACCACAAATGTGAATGTGAATCATGTAATTTTATGATTTGGCCAGTTTGGATATATATTTAAGTGTGGATAACATGATTCCAAAGCATTCCACCACTATATATGGATAAGACTAAAAAAGGTTCCAACATGGAAGACATGTTTCCAAGACATGCCCCCACTGAATTTGGTTATGCCAATTACTAAATAAGTGTAGAGAACATCCTTCCGAAGCATGCCCCCATTAAATATTAAAATTATGCCAAATACTAAATAAGTGTGGAGAACATGTTTCCAAAGCATGACCTTGCTATATTTTAAAACTATTCTTAATGTGAATAAGTGTGGAAAACATGCTTTCAAAGCATGCCCCCACTAAATCTATAAATTATGTCAAATGTGAAGAATATGCCTCTATGACATGTCCCTATTGATATGCATCCACCTTTGAGATGAGGAAAGAATACAAAGTAGTATTTACCTCACTTCAAAAGGATAATAAAATTGAATAATATGTGAATGGAACCATATAACATATATAAGAACATGTCTAGGTAAATGTATCATTGAAGTGCATAGAGCAATGTGATCACATGAAGATATAAGATGAAAGATAAAGATGATGGAAACTTATAGATAATAAAATTAAAAGATAAACAAGAAAATAATAAAACACATAAAATCATTCAAAATCAAGGCAATATATAATGGCCCAAAGAGATTGCAAATAAGGGGCATATTCAAATGCCACATAATTGAAGGGATATGACATATTTGAATATCCACAAAAACAATAATGACATATTAAAATGTACATATAATAAATAATGAAATATTTAAATGTCAAATAAATCAAGTAATGGCATGGGGGCCATAAAAAAAGGATCATATTAAAATGATCGAACAAGAAAACAATAACGAGGCAAGACACTCAAGGAAGTGCATAAAGGAAAGCATAAGCAACGAATGTATCATAGTTTCCAAGGGATCAAAAGTGATAACAAAAAATGTCAAGTGCATAGAATATCAAGTACCCTATAAGATATATAATCATGGATAAAGTCATTTGTAAGTATGTATAAGCTTAGACATGATAATTGAAAGTGATCCAAGAAGCATATAACCTGTGAATATTATGATAAAAGAAGTGGATGTCCCCAATGTCCATATGACATGAGTAGAGGGAAGGCTCAACATCTGAAATATGAATAAATCATGTATATGTGTATTGTTTTATCACACTTAAGTATAAATATGACACACATGTATTTAAAAGTAACTGATATGCCATCCATCATCATGTAACTAGCACATAGATGCCAAGAAGCCAATAGAGTACATAGGTGCCATAAATGTTTTTGTATTTTTAAATGTGTTTTCATAGTTTAGTATTTTTAGAATATTTTAAATTAGAAAAATTACCCTATGATCCTATCTAATTTATGACAATCCTCAAGGAGTGGTGAATGTATAAGCCATCTTGAATGAGATGTGCCATACATATGTATATCAAAATAAGAAAGTGTATCATGCTTTTCTGGTAAGTTTGTAATTGGTATCTTTGTTGTGGATTTAATTTCCTTTATTTATAGTAACCATGGTTTGAAAATTTTTTCATTATATTTATTTAAAAATTGACTAATATGCAATATACTAGATCATGATTGAGATCCAAATATGACATTAAGTTTAATAGATCCAACATAAAGATCAAATGTAGTAGATTTATTCACATGTTCCATGCCATATCCTAGAGATGTAGATAATTTCTAGGTACATATATTGAATTCAAAAGTTAGGTCAAGTATGATATTTTAAACTTGATTTCCATCTATGCAAAGTTAAATGATTTGATTCTTTGAGGAATGATTTTTTATTTCTTCATATGAAGGCACACATTTTACATTACCCTCATTAGGTATATTTTTTAATTTTTTGTATGTGTTCCTTTTGTATCATGTTTTGATATTCTTGGTGTTTAGAAAATATATCTTGTTCTATCTATTCCTTTATCTATTATTTTATTTCATTTTTAGGATCTTGTTCTTTTGCATGAGCTAAATGTAGCTATTAGTTATTCAGATAGTACCTAATAGAGAGGCTAAATTTTTCCAAGTCTGACTCATACCTAGACTAACATGGGAATAATCCAAGGCTTTGGGATGCCTATATTTGGATTAGACCTCTAGGGTTTCTAATAAGTCTAGTTCCTCAAATATGATAGTTTGGACCTCTCTTTCTAAGATCTAAACAAGTTGGGGTGAAAAGACTCAAGAAATATAAACCTATTCTAACATGTGGTGATGCACCAAATGTTCAAAGATCCACTCTCAAGATTGAACTCATTAGCATAATAATAGATAATGAATATAAATAATGTAGTGTCTATAATGGTTTTAAAGAAAAAATGCTTCATCTAGAGGTTAATTTGATTTACTTAGGCTAGATGGAAATGAGGGTAAGGATTGATTGAAAGAACTTATAGTTAATCATCCACTCTATACCTGAGACATCAATATTAAGGCACACTAGATGATCTGTAAGGAAATTTTATTATCACTTAGATTGAACTTGGGCCTACAAAGGGAAGATGATAAACACTTTTTCATATCAAAAAAATACAAAACCTAAAGCATAGATTATTAGAATACTACAAAATTTTATATTCATTACTATAAGAGGTGCATAATATAAATTTTGGTAGAGTTTAGTCATACTAGCTTCAGGGATGTTCAATAATAGCTCAAAGGACATATTTATAGAATAAAGGGGAATAAGAGAGAGTGATTTTAGTGTTAAAAAAGGGAATCAAAATGATCACAAATCCATTTGAACTATAGTTACAACTATCTTTGTATTTATGCTAATTCAAGCCTTTTGATTGATCTAGGTCACTTCAATCAATTGCATCATTACATTATTCCTTCATTGATCTTCTTTATGGTTGAAAAAAAATATTAGGTTGTTTCAAGATGGGTTATAATATTAATGAAATTATTACAATTGGATCCATCTATTCGATTTTTTCCATGCTATTAAGTTCTCTTTATTAGTTTATCATGGCATGCAAGAGTGGAGAGAAGGGTCACTTTTATACAACTACTCTTATGATGAAGCTATTGAAGTTTCTATGTTTTCCTTAATTTTACATGCCATCTACCACTTGTTACTCATTATGAGGATCAAATAATTATATCTCAAAATTGATATATGTATGCCATGTGTGCTTTTAGTAGCATTTTATCGAGCTATGGCTATGTTGAAGGATGATAAACCCAACCATATCTCATTTATCTACCCATACATGGAAATTTAAACTTGAGTCAATTATAGATGAAAACTAATCCAAACTATTATTTTTCCTATAGTTTTAATTGATAAAAAAAGTTCACCAGGTGCATATTCTTGATTTAACAATAAGATTCCACCCCCTTGGTCTATATTAGGTATAAAATACCTATTTTACCTCCATGTAACTCTGATGAAAATGCTTGGTCTCAGTGTCCCTACTATGGTTCAACTTGGATCCATCACAAATCATATTTGAGCTTGATTCCTTTATATTTACCTTACCCAGGTTGAAGAATATCATATCAACTTTCATCTATGTCACTTGGGCTCACCTTCATTTGATTATCCATAGAAAACAAGCTTGGATGATTGATATCTTGACTCATCTCACTCTATTTTTCTACTTGATGCAAATGAATGTGATCCATAGATCCTCTACTATGACTCACATGCTTATGACACTTATCACTTACGCATTTGCCTTCAGGGTCTACTAACTCTTTAAATTTATTACATGTTATTGATCTTTAATCTATGATTGAATGTAATCTATTAATATTATTATCACCATTAACCTACTATTCATAGCTCACCGTTGAATATTCTATATGATTGGATGATGATCATTGATCCTACTTTTTTGAATCAAAATGGCTATTCTATAAGGTTTAAAATTGATGTCTAAATGCATGTATTTGATGTTTGTGTGAATGTATTTGATGCCCATGTGACCATAATTAAGATATTTAAAAACCAACGGTCAACTTTCATGCCTTAAATTTAACGTCTGTGTACCTATCAATTGACATCCATAAGAACATCAATGATGGTTGCATGACCATAAATTTTTGGACCCCCATAGATGACTATTGAGCTTTAATTTTATGCTTGAATGAATGTCAATGATGTCTAGATGGCCATCACTACATATTTAGATTTCAATGATAACTTTATGTGGCCTAAATTTGACACTTGCATAAACATCTCCATTTAATTCACATTCATTTTCCCCATAACAAATAATTATTTTGGACTTTGTGTTTTAGACCCTTTCCCATAGACCTTTTATCTTTGAATTTTATGTCCTTGGGAAAATTATTGCAGGATTTTCTCTTGAAAGAATTTTGTCTATGGAAACTTTGTCTTGGATAAAACATCTGAAATAAAATAGACTTAGTTTTTATTGCAGACAATTTTCCTGATGGAAAAATCTTAGGGATTTTGACAAGGACCTTTTTAGGAGATTTTGCCTTCAAAAATAATTATCTTAGACATTTTATTAGAAAGAATTTTCCTTCAAAAATTTGACTTAGTATTTTGATGTGGACAATTTTCCCAAAATAATTAGGTCTTTAGGAAAATTATTGTAGAACTTTTGTCTGAAAGTCTGTGTGATCTTTGCCTTGGATAATTTTCTTAAAAAGGTCCCCAACACTTATCCAAACATCCCAAAACAAATATTCTAAATAAGGACTTAGTCAAAATAGAAGTTTTTCACTTAGATTTTTCCTTTGAGACAATTTTCACAATATAATTCCAGCACTTGGCCAAATAAACTTACAAAAATTTCCCAAAGTGTAAACTAGGCTATTAAGCCTACAGGCTCTTCTAGATTTTTTCTTGAAACTTCTCAAACCCTTAAATTTACAATGTTGAGCTTGATTCTTACCCATTTGACCTACTCATCAATTGGTACCCTACTAGGCTTATCTCTCCAACTATAGGCAAAGTTTAATATGTGGGATAAAATGGCCAACACTTTTAGTGACTCAGTTAGCTTGACCAACCTGCTAGTCATGAGACTTAGACTTTGATCAACTTATTCAAGATGATTAAAAAAATGAAATGTTACTTACAAAAATAATCTTCTTGATTTATATAAATAAATTTTTGAGCAATGGGGATCTCGTAATAAATAAGAAATCAATAAAATGGATGAAAAATAACTAAAAAATAAAAAAAGTAATGTGACAAAGCATTTGGAAGAAAAATAGACCTTTCTACCTATGTAGAAAGAGCAAGAGCTTAAAATAATAGAATAAATTAAAATACCTCCCATTGATAGATATGGGGAGGATATATCCATTCAATATATAAATCTCAAAGGAATTGCTTTCCTTTCAACTTATGATGACATAAGGTCCACTCCAAAGGTTGTCAAACTTGGAGTGTTTTCCTAGTTTTGTAGGGTCCTCATCCCATTTTAGGACTATGTAACATTTCTATAATGTCCTTGATGAATCCCTTTTATCAAATACTTTCTTGAATTTATATTTGTTAGACCACATGGTATGCATGTCATCATCTCTTACCTATTCCAATTCTCTTGGTTCATTCTTCCTAACCTCCATTGCATCATTTTTTATAAGCTCTAGCTGATGTGCAAGTTCCAAAGTTGGGAGCTCTAAAGAGATAGGCATCCTTGAGTCCATTAAATAAAATAAGAGATAAGGTGAATTACCAATGGAATTATTTGGGTTGATCTGATCACCCCATAAGGTAGTCTTAAAATTTGTATGCCAAGATCTCTAATTATCTTCTAGTGTTCTTTTGATGATCCAAATCAGGTTCTTATTAGTGGACTCAGCTAGATCATTATCTTATGGATAATAATTTGATGAATATGTTAGATAAATACCATAATAAATATCCAATTCACATATTTTTTCACTATTTAATTCCAAGTCATTATCTAATATTATAGTATAAGGCCCTCTAAAATGGGTGACTAGACTCTCATAGAACTCAATCACATAGTTCTTATTTGCCTCCTTTAAAGGCAATTATTCCACCCACATGGTGAAATAGTCTATAACCATCAAGACAAATTTATGAATATTACTATATGGAGGATTTATAATTATAATTAATTACAAACCCCATTGCATGAAAGGTTGTTCAAATTGAATAGGCTTCAATGACAGAATAACTAGTCTCTGCTTATGTACAAACTTTGCACACTTCGTAACCCATGTATGTGCATGTTTAAATATTTTATGAAAAAATTAAATACATATAATTATTTTTTCATCTATGATCTTGGCTTCAAAATGGACTCTAGAAGGACTATCATGAAATTGTTCAAAAAGCTTGTCAAATTAATTAGATTCAACACACCTTAAAAGCATACCTCTAATGTCATTTTTAAAAATCACTCCATAAATAAAAATATATAGTACATATTTTAGCATAAAATTTATTCTCTTTTATTCATCTAAGCCTATTTTACATCTTCTTATTTAAGGGAATCTAGTTATGTCTTATGTCCAGCTAGATGGAGGATTAGTTTTAGCTTCCTATTGGGTGTCTTGAAGTGTCAAAACCATCTCCTTTTATTCTTTCACATATTTTGAAAGATGTTCATGTAATCCTTTATCTTAGAAAAGATTTTTTACCTTCACTTAAATATCATATTCCATGCACTTAGTGACCCAGTTGGCTCTCTTTTCACTTAAGTCTCTGTTGAGGATGAAATCCTTCACAGTAGGATGAGATACGATAAGTATAATCTTGTTATTTGAAACCAATAATCTAAATTTTTTCAAACCTATTATAATATAAATCACATTATTTTATAAAAATTAATACCTCTCCTCATTCTTCTAAATATTTAATAAAAAAATAATGGGTTGATCTAATCCTTCTCTATTCTATTGCATAAGCATGGCTGAAATTATACTAAATGTAGAAAAAGTATACATAAAGAAATAATTACTAAAATATGGATTAATAAAAGTAAGAGCTTAGCTGATTTATTATTTTATGGATTCAAAAATTCTCTTACCTTCCTTACTCCAAGTGAATTCTTGATGTTTCTTCATCATCTGAGTGAGTGGCCTTATCAATTCTATAAATCTAGGAATAAATCTTCTGATGAAATTGATCTTACCTAAGAATAGTTGAAATATTTAATTATATTTTGGTAAAGATATACAAATGATTACTTATATTATTTTTATATAAATATAAAGACCATATTAGGATACTACATGCCCAAGTAGTCTCCCCTCATGCACTGAAAAGATACACTTTTTTGGATTCAATGAAACTCCAAATTATCTACATCTATCAAAATCAACTCTCTAGTATGTTAGATGATCATTAGGATCCTTTAAAAATACAATAATGTAATAAAGATAAAATAATACCATTTCAATCAAAATAACTTGAATGGAAACATCCATCACCCTTTGACAAGTGGTTCCAACATTAGAGAGCCCAAAAGGCATCTTTTGGTAGGCATAAGAACCCAGTTTGGTTATGAAAGTTATTTTATATCGATATTTATCTTTCAAAAATATCTTGTTATAACATAAGTACCTATACATTAAGGAGAAACTTTGTGAATTTGATACCCTTTGTTAAATTTGATCCATGGAAGGAAGACAATAGTGGTCTTTCAATGACACTATTCAGTTTTCTAAAATCCACACATATTCTTATCTCTCCATTTTGTTTCTCACTGGTACAAGGTTTTTTACCCATGCTGAGTGCTTGATAAAAAATATTATACTTGACTCCATTAGCTTGGTAAGCTATTTTCTCATGAAAATTTTAACTTTGGGGTTGATGGGAATTTAATTCTATCTTACTAGTTTTACATCCTACTCAAGATCAATAGTATGTTGTGTTAGTCTAGGGTCAAACCCTTTTAAATCATGGTATTCCCAAGAAAATAAATCCATGTACTCATTATATAGTGAAATGAAATATACTCTCTTAGAATAAGTGTTTACTCTACCCGACTTGAGTTTTTTACCTTAAGCTATGTAAACTTTCTCATAATGTTATTCCTTAGAAGAGATGCTTACCTTGTCATTTCTAAGTTGATCATATTTGATAAATATGCTCTCCATAGTACTAAACATTTAGGCATATTGTTTTATCTTAATTAAAAAATATTATCTTCATATTAGCATTGTAATTTATTTTGATTCTTTGGGAAAAATTCTTCCTCATACTACAAGAAATAAGCTATTTGTTTGTCACTATCAAAGACTCGACAACTTACCTCATTATTTAGGACTAAAGGCCTACATAAAACCTTGATTTGTGTTAGATATTTATTACCTTTGAGATGGTACACTATATAATATTGTGCTCCTATGACAATAAGTCTATCTTCATGTTGATTAGCTCCTCTAGGAATGGAGTGGATATTAAATGCTAGGAAATTTTCCATGAGGTCCCAAACTATATGTTTGTAGGCTTTGAGGTGGGGGTTATTTGTTTCACTTAAACCTATAACTTGTTTCACTACCAAATCACTATTACCTTTCATCTACAAAAACTTAATACCTCTCTTTGTATCCCAATGAAGGCCATGAATAAGAACTTCATACTCTATAGTGTTTGGAGCAAAACTGAACTAAAAAATAATTGAAGAGTAATATCTTTGATTTTGAGGTGAAACCAACATTACACTATCCCCACTCCCATTATTTTATCTATATCCATCAAAGTATATATTCCATACTCCTTGTTTATCTTGCTTTGAGTTGATGAGACTAGGTAATGAGTCACCTTCTTTGTTCATGAAGTAAACACCAAAACTAACTACTTGAATACTTTTTTGTGGGTCATATCCATGGTTATAAATATAATACTCATCCAAGAGTAGATTTGGTATGATTTCAAGTGGCTTAGAAGTTTCTTGATCAATAGTACCGTCATCTTCCTCTAAAATACTACAATTCATATTAGACATATCTAGCATATAAGGTTCAAGGTGAAGTCTAGAAATAGGATTATATCTTATAGTGGCTTTGGTTCTATATCTAGTTCTAAAAACCATGTATGAATAATTTGAAGAAAGGTAACCTCCTATTTTAGTAGTAAAATTTCTAGATAATCATAGTGTAAAGTATGGAGGTAAATCAACAATAACTATATCTTGTGAAATGGTGAATTTTGGACAAGCAACAAGTAAAATGTTAAGATCTTTGAGGATGCCCATAGTCTTAGTGGAGAACCATCTAACTGTAACACTCCTTTTTCATGGGATTAATACTTAAGATCTAGTTTGTCAACTATATATTTAGGCATGGGAGAAGTAATAGAAACATTATTAATCATACAATTGTGGATAAGACAATCTTCTATGATAACTGAAAGATATAATGGAGGAGGCTTACTCACCTTAAAAGCTTGAGGCTCAACAAATGGATTAGAGTCAGTTTAGAACAACACTTACTCTTTCCTTTTTATCTAGTCCATTAGAGATATTGAGCCTTGAAATATGTTCTTACAGATACTCCTTTTGTCTTAGGATTAGTAGCATATCCCACATTTAAATTGATACTAAAGTTTTCTTCATATGATCCACAATACTGAGTGGATAAGTGGTTGTCCTTGACTAAAATTTAGGAGTAGGAGGGGATCCTATATGTTGTGTGAACTAAGGAATATAAGGCCCTTTCACATTTTTCCCCTTCAGATCTTGAACCTATTGAGTTGATTTATTTTGAGGTAGCTCAAGAGTGGTGGTCCTTTTTTATGGCTAAAAAGGTTGAGGGGCTCCTTACCAAGACCTAAACCATCACAAATTAACCTTTTCTTGGATCTAGTATGGGATAAAATTTAATTATTAATAATAGACATATTTTGACTTTAATTTATAGCTATGTGATCAAAATAATCCTCACCTTCTTTAAATTTTTCAAATGTAGTTTCAATAGGTGCTTTACCATTCTCTCTTCCTTGTTGATTTGGCACTTTTGCTCGAGTGAATGAAGGAATGTTTCCATGTGGTAGAGAGGCTTCCTTATTTTTTTGGTTTTCATGTGGAGGAAGAACTAAACTCTATTGCATATAAGACTAATGTGAGCTCTCACTAGTTGGAGCTATTTCCATGTTATTTACTTGATCCCACTAATTATTTCATTGCCCTTCTTGAGCATAGTTATTTTGAGTTAGAATAATAGATCTAGAATTGTTTGGATTATTAGGCTTGTATTGTATTGAATGAGGATTCTACCCTTGTTGATTGGACTAATAGGGTGGTTTATTGTAGTGATAATTTTGATTAGTATTATGATATGGTCTGTATGGTGGAGCTTTTTGCCTCTCCATTGAAACCAAATTATTTTTCTAATATTTGAGAAGACTCTCTATCTTCCCCAATCTATTAGTTTGATCACCTTATGTTTGATAAAACTTTTTCGAATCTATAACTCAAGAAATAGTTGGAGTAGGAGGATGGATCTCTAAAAATAGAGGCATTGGTGGCCTTTGAGACAACTCACTTGCTTGTATAAGGAAATTTTTAGCCTTAATTTCTACTTCAAAAGCTTTAGGTAGATCACTCCCATGGATTGAATCATAATAGCTACATCTAAATTGAGAGCCTTTAGATAGTACATAAAATAATAGTTGGGTGTAGGCTTGATCACTGCAAGAATTTTATCCCAAGTCTTTTAGAACCTATAGTTGAAATCCATCATGAATTCATGATTGAACCTATTGATTGTTGTAAGCTAATCCACAAGTGAAAGATGATCACTCTTATCCTCAAATTTCTTAAACAAAACCTCTCCAAATTTATCCAAGTTATTGATTGATGTAAGATCTAATCCTCTGTACCACTGAAGTGCTTTCCCTTTGAAAAAAGTTTCTAAGAACCTCATTGTAACATTTTCTTGAGTTACATGATGCACTAAAAAAAGGTTAGACTAGAATATCATCCCATTAAGTAATATTTAGAGTACTACCAACATTGAACGGCACAAAGGCTTGTCTTTTGGGAATAACCATAAGAGATATGAGATTTACAATAATGTTTGGTTGAAAAATATTGGCTTGAATAGGATGATTTTATGAAACAACAAGTGGAATAAGAGGTGTAGGTGTAGGATTTGAGTCAGAGGCTTTCTTATTCTTTATTGATTGGAAAGATAGCTTAGATAAATCTATCTCTTTCTCTTTTAAAAAGTGTCTTGTGACAACTCTTTGTGGCATGAAAAATATGCAAATTTTGAAATGAAATTCTAAAATTTAATACTATACTAAGATATGCAAAATTATGTATATAGGTAGTCCTAATAGGTGTGCCAAAATATATATATATATATATATATATATATATATATATATATATATATATATATATATATATATATATATATATATATATATATATATAACCTAATAGAGAGGTTAGATTTGTTCAAGTCTGACCCATACCTGGACTAACATGGGAGTAATCCAAGGCTATGAGATGCCTATATTTGGACTAGATCTCTAGGTCTATTAATGAGGCTAGTTCCTTAGATATGACAGTTTTGACCTCTCTTTCTAAGATGTAAACAAGTTGGGGTGAGAAGAGTAGATAATTATAAAGAATGAAACCTATCCTAAAATGTGGTGATGCACTAAATTTTCAAAGATCCACTCTCAAGATTGAACTCATTAGCACACTAATAGACTATGAATAGAAATAATGTAATATCTACAATGGTTTCTAAACAATAATGCTTCACCTAGAGTTCAATTTGATGGACTTAGGCTAGAGGGAAATGAGGGTAAGGCTTGATTGAAAGCACATAAAGTTGATAATCCACTCTATACTTGAGACATCAACATTAAGACACATTAGATGACCTGCAAGGAAAGTTTATTAGCACTTAGGTTGAACTTAGGTTTGTAAAGGGAAGATGACAACCAATTTTAAATTAAAAAAAGATATAAAACATGAAGAAAAAATTAGTAAAAAACTAAAAAAATCTCTATTATTTACTCCAAGAGGTGTATAATAATATTTTTGGTAGATTCTAGTTGTACCAACCTAAGGGATGTTCAATAATAACTCAAAGGCCATATTTATAGAAGAAAAGGGAGAAGAGAAAGGAATTTTAACACTAACAAAGGGAATAAAAATGATCACAACTAAATTTGAACCATAGTTACAATTATCTCTAAATTTATGCTCATTTAAGCTTCTTGATTGATCTAGGTCACTTCAATCAGTTGCACCATTACATTATTCCTTCACTAGTCTTCTTTATGGTTGTTATTGACCAAATTTTACCCTGTAGGTCAAATTAGGGCACCCATAGGTAAAAACATGGTATTTAAATGTTTTATGGGGTATACCATTTAGTCATAAGGTGTATTATAGGTTAATTGATGTTATTTAATGTTATACTAGCCTTGGTCCTTAGTCATATTAGTCCTTTTAGTCACTTAATGAATTTTATGGATTTATTTGGAAGTATGAAGGTTCCAAAAGATGATGTCACATCCCATGTGTCCTAAGAGATCTTAATAAACTATTATAACTAAAAATTGGCAAGTTTTTAAGAAGAAATGATCATTTTCTTGAGGAAAAAGGAGAGTTTGGCACTTGTACAGCTCATGGGGAAGTGTTCCATATGGGAAAAGGTTGTAATATGTATTTTAATATTCCTAAATCTCAAATAAACATTTTAAAATTCTCTAAAAATGTCAAAATTGGGATAAAACCATTTTGCTCCTTTTTCACCCTTCAGGGCGCACAAAATTAGTCTTCAAGTTTGTACTTGGTATGACCAACAAAGGAGGTTTCAGATCAAACACCTTGGGGAGGTGAAATTGAAATAAGATAACCTAATTTACATTACAATATCTTTAAGAATGGTGGCCTGTGATTTATGAACTATCCTCATAAAGTTGACTATGGTTTTCTACTTGTTGTTTCATGCACCCTATAGGTTTTGCTCCATTTTGGGTAAGTCCATACAAACCAATTAGTGATGTTGAATTTAGATGATTTTTTATATCTTTTTATATTCCATCCATGGTTTTTTTAGATAATTAAATCGTCTCATGTTGGTATATTAGTCTCATTTGAGATGACAGGTAGGTTTCCATTATCTATAGAGTTTCTTATGCTTTGGAAATGGTTCCACAGGGTGTAGATAATTTCATCACCATGTATTAAATGTATTATTTATCCCATTATCTCTATATTTCATTCTCTAGTTAAAATTATCCATGAAGGAGTTGTCATATGCAACTTACCATTCAGGCAGCCATTAATGAACATGTACAGGTGCTTAGGAGAGATGATCACATTGAAATGAAGGTTTTAAAACTAGTTAAAGATCCTCATGATGATAAAAATGCATTTTAAATGAGTTTAAGGGTAGTGTATTAATAAAAATTTCATACATTATGCATGGTTTGAAGGATCTTTACACTATCTACTTGCATTGTGAAAGAACCACCTATAAGTGGTTGAATATAGACTAAGAAATGTTGAAACATCATGCTAGGAGTTTCTTAAATATTTATTAGGGTATGTAAAGGTTTAAAAGTGAATTTGGAAGTATGTATATAATCTTTGAACCCATGGAATGCCAATTTTAATACTCCCAGCCCATACTCATCTTCACTGCCTGAGTGTGTAGATGTCCACTTATAGGTGGCTTAACAGAGAGTCTGAGAAGTCATTAAGAGTTTTATATCACAAGTTTAATCTCCTTTTGAGGTCATAACATGTGTTTTATAACATGGTAAACATTTTTAAGGGATATTTTTACATATTCAGCTGGAGTTTACCTTCAAAAGTTGAGATGACAATGTTCAGGCCCTTAATCCCTAAAATTACGAAATAAAGTTCTTCAAGGTTTTATTGATATCTTGTTATAATGTTGTCGATGCTTTTTCTACCTCATAATATTATAATATTTTAGAATATATAAAGGAAATGGAATTTTAAATTTTTTATGGGAAGATAACCAAGGTAGGATAGTTTTTGAAAGGCCTAAAAACACACTTTTATGCATTAATCACATCAGTGTCATCTTCAGGTCTAAATCCTAAAGAAACCTTTTTTCACCTAAGGCTAAAAATAAGGAATTTACACCATAGTGGAATGTTTATAAATTATTTTAAGGATTATTTTTAACCTAATATATAATAAAATAGACTCATTTACTATTTCTTATCCCCTATATATAGCTATACGTGTCTACTTCAAGAAGTGTGCACCTATAGCCGGGTATGAAAATAGTGACCCCAAACTTGATGTGTAGGTGGTGATTAGGGTAGATAAGGTAAATATAACATATGATAAGACACTATATGTAACTCATGTTTCATGTAATTCCTTTTGAACATCATGTCCAAGCTCAATCAAAGCTCATTAAGGTAGAGTATCTTAGTTAAAACATGGAAGGACTTAGTTATGAACCCAAAGTGCATATGAAGAACTAAATGGAGGTTAGGATTATAAATTAAACCTATTAAAACATTATAAATACCCATTATGAATTTATAAATATCCATTATGACTTTATAATATCTAAGTAATGTAAAATAAGCCTATACAAATCCCTTAAGACCCTATGTACACCTACAACCATTGTAGATGACTATGACAAACAATGAGTAGAGAAGATAATGTTCTTGGTGTGAAAATGGAATGAACATGAGAAAAATTAATATAATTAATTTACAAAGGATATTGTAATGTTTTTAGAAAACCCATACACTATTCCCAATGCCTAATTCATTCATATATACTTATAGGTGCCCCTCCCATGCATAAAAACACAGTCAAATGATACGATAGTCTTGTGAGTTAAATAATATGAAGGGACAAGGTATTAAATTGAGATTTTAAAAACTATATCATGAAAATTTAAATATTATTAGGATTTTTACATTGAATATATAATAAATAAGGGCTCTATATAAGCACAAACATGGTCTACCCCAAGAAACCCTACACACAGTCCATTATTAGTAATCTACCTCAGTTTATAGAACTTTTAAAGAATTTATTAATATGATAAAAGGATAAAATTATGTTTGGGAGGTACTCAAAACTTTATTATTCCCATAAAATATTAATTTGGTTTGAGGGAATAGGGTAAGTACCCTCTTTTTATCTCAGACAGAGGGTACTTCCCTAGGGTCAAATCTAACAAGTTTTAGAAGATGAGGATAGAAAGGTGAACCAGAAGCAAAAGAGACCTTAAATAACATGGGATAGGTTTAAATAAACATAATAAAACATTAATAAACTCTTAATAAATAATGAAACTAGATATGGTATCCTGAACTCTCAATTATTTAGGTAGACCTAATAGGCAAGATTTAGGCTGAAAGCCAAATGGGTAGTCAGCTTCCTTTCCAACCTTGGGTAAGTATTATAACCATATGGAACATGTTAATTAGGTCAAAAAATATTTTTTTTAGTTATTTAAATTTAGGTTAAATCCATCAAATTTCATTTTGGGTTTTAAGGTGTAGACAGGCTATTAGGCATGATTAGGCCTATAAGCTAAAGGGGAGGTCATTTTCAACTCTAGCCTTAGATGGTCACTCTAATGGATTAGAAAATGATATTTAGGTAATTTAAGATATTTTAAATATCTAACCATATAGGTAAAACCATAAATATTCCATTTTTGATCTCAAAATCAATTCTATCCTACAAAAAATGGAAGGAAAAACTCGAATAGGTAACTTCAAATGCTCATACCTCCCTTAGTGCTTTGAAAGGAAATTAAAATTATTTGGAGATGTTATAAGGGTCATTGAAAAACCATATTGTGTAATTTTTTTTCAAATTCAAAGTAAAATATTTATGAATGAACTTTAAGAGGTCAAAATAGTCTAAAACCCGTGTAAACCCTTGACAAGGACTTGATTGGAGAAATGAAGTTGGATAACTATTATAATGACATATTTTGATCATGAAAGTTATTGTAAATTGTATAGGACTATATTAGGCTCCTCTCCACCCTTTTTAGCTATATGGAATTGTACGTAAATGGTACAAAATAGTGTACTTTTGATTTTTTAATGTGTTTTTCAAGATACTAGAGGTTTCAAGAGATGATACCAACTTTAGGAGGAAGATTTAGACTTGTGATAACTCCCCATGTTAATTTAATTTTTTAGAAAAAATACCATGTGTTTCTATAGGAGATCTCATCTCATCTAGTCAAAATTGGAATAGTGACCAAGCATCCCTAATTTGTTTAAGACATTCAAAATTGAACCTTTCTAAGTTTTAAGGGTTGGTCTATTAAATTGGGTTCACCATTTGCACACTAAAATTATTTTAACTTGGGTTTAATTTTCCATTTGGATTGAGGGTCATTTATTAGACTCAAAATCATATCATCATCTTGGTGAACTCAAGTCACCTTGCATATCACTCATGCTTTGAGTCTTAGAACATATTTTATCCTACTAAAACCCTGTGGCGATGTTGTGTTACCCATTTGGTCCTAGATTCGTACTTAGTGATTCATGTATGTTTTTACATCTTGAGTTGCTTATTTCATATTGTCTTATTTATAATTTATAGATATTTCCTCTAATTTTTCTAGGATCAACTCATTGAAATTATTGGATCTTTGAGTTACCTTACCATCTTCCAATCTATATGATTTCAACTTTACCAAAGGTTAATTAAATTTTTGAACCAAATATTCTAATTGTGTGTGGTTCTAAGCCACCCTCCTTTATAGTCTCTTTAGTACCTTATTCATTTTTTTAAATAGAACCAAGATTACTGTGTTTGAACATTTTCAAAACATTGATCCAAAATCTAGTCAAACATAAAGAACAACTCTTTTTAGACATGACTCAAAGGTTTGATCATAGTGGGGCTTATTATGGCCTTAGCTATGAGGATTGGTAATTTTATGATGGCCAAGATAAACCCATTATTTTTTATGACATCTACATAATAATAGGATCCGAAGATGATTACAATGAATATTAACCTGAAGAAGATCAAGACGAACTTCTTAGGTTGATAGAATCAGGTGCTAGACTACCTTCAGCCTTTCCTATAGAATAATTGTATACCTTAGCTAGAGAAGGATAATAACAACATAAAGAGAAAGATTTTTCTTAAATATACATAACTTCTTCTTATAGCAAAATAAAGGAAATACAAATAGAGTCACAACCCATAAATCTAGATCTTCTAACTAAGATCAAGATAATAAGTCAATGATATGTAGATTAACTTGTCATAGACTTAACTAACTCATTAGTTGACACATCAATTCAAAATGATTCTTTTAAAGAATAAGGAAATGTGTTCAAAAGTATGTAACAAACATTTGATGAGAACATAACCATAGTGGATCAAGGTAAACTAAACGAATAGTTAAAGTTAAAACAAATCTTACAAAATGTTCCATTTGACACAAAAAATAAATTATTCAATCATCAATAACATCTTGTTACTTTACAAAACCAAAGAACTAAACATTTAGTTCAAATTAAGGAAATCCCTCAAGACAATTTAGATAGTTCATTCTAACCCACACAAAAATTGGTAAAAAAACACATAACTTATCATAATTAACAAAGTACTAAACAATCAAATTCATGGAATGTTTTACAATCTAAGAATTAATGGCATATCTTCTTGAGTTAAGGAACAAATCAGAACCAAAGCACAAATTAAAAGGTACACATTCCATATAGATCCACACAAAACTAGGGGCACAATCCACCCCAACAATAACAAAACTAGGGGCACATTCCACCCCAATAGAAATAAAATCAAGGGCACATTCATCCCAACAAAAATAAAATTAGGGGCACATTTCACCCCAATAGAAACAAAATCAAAGGCAAATTTCACCCCAACAACATATTATCCGATCCACAAATGGACCAAACATGCAAGAGTGTAATTCTACAAAGGAAATTATTTAGAGATTGGAGACAAATAATAGAGTTAAAAAGTATGAATTTGATGAGATATGTCCATATCCATTTGATTTATCTTTTCTCTAAAACCCTTTTTCACCTCATTTTGAGGCACCCAAATTTGACAAGTATAAAGGAAAGGGATATGCACATGAGTATATATAAGAATTATTTATCTTATATCAAGAGGTTCCTTATAATAGTGAGTACTTACTTTGACTATTTCTATGAAGTTTAGTAGGATAGGCTCTTGATTGGCTACTTAAACTACCCAAGGGATCGGTTGTAGATTGGAATTACTTATCAAAAAAAAATTGTTAACCATTTCTCATATAACATAGAACATGAATTCACTGTTGTTGACTTGTGTAAAGACAAAAAAATTGATGGTGAAAGTTTTCCTCACATATTTGAAAAGGTGGAGAGCATTGATAGGCTACTTTCAACATAACTTACCAAACAAATAGTTGGATAATATATTTTCATAGAACTTAAATCTTAAATTTGTACATAATCTATGGTTTGTTTGTACTAATTCATTTGAAGAGATTATTTACAAAGGTGTGTAAATTGAGAAATCTCTTATTGATAAAGGCCTTGTTAAGATTTTTGTGTAAGGTCAAACATCTAATCAGACTTAATCACCAATTCAAATGGTTACATAGGATAAGCCTAAAGGCTTTAACAAAAATAAGAACATGTCTAGAAACTGGGTGATTGAAACAAGGAATGTATAAAGGGTGCAGGGTAGGCCTACTCCAAATATATAATTAACTCCCCCAAATCCACCACCTAATTTTTAGAGATAACCTCCATTAAGGACATTTCATAACAATTTTAGAGTCTTTATCAAGTTAGGAGAGCCAATCAAAATAGTATTACAAAAGGTCATTTTTTCTAATTTGATTATATGGTTAGTACCAAGGATATTTCCTCAAGATCAACCAAAGTTAGATTGGTACAAAGATAAGGAATGGTGAAACTTTCATCATGTTATTGGTCATGGTGCATATTATTACATATAATTACAACACATTATTGAAGACTTTATTGAAAGTGGTGAATTGGAAATTAAGTTGGCCCCTAATTAGGACAAAAATCAAGATATGGGGATCTACAAGGACCCCTTTCCTTGACATAATCCACGACCACCAAGAAAAAATAAAAACTAAGGTGTTAAGGTGTGGAGTCTAAAAGCTTCACATATGAGTGCATTACCAAAGTTGCAGGTTTACACAGTCACCGGCGTCGGTCAGGAGTAGTTGAAGAAACACCGGCATCAGCAGAGGATCGGCCGACGATGGTCACAGGAAAATAGGCAGGAACCGACGTCGATTACCTGTGCATCCAGAATGCTATTTCTGAGGATAGAACCGAGTGTTTGCATGATGAGTTTAAGTCTTAGTCTTAAGTTCACATTTCTATTATTAGCAAGATTGTTTTTAGAGCCCTTGTTCAAGAGGCTTAACTATTGGTTGTAAGTGCATGCTCAAGTTTCTTAATTCTATATGTAGGAAAGATCTTCTTAGCTTATTTGTGTATGAGTAGAACATTGTGAATGTTTGAAGGATAGTACAGAGTTGTATCAATCCAAGTTGTTGGAGTTGATTGTACTTGAGAGAGAGACCTCTTAAGGAATAGAGATATAGAGAGAGATCTTTTGCATCTGAGAGAGGTGTGGAAGAAAGAAGTTTCTTCAATTGTATTCCTTTTGTAAAGAGTTTAATACAAGTTTTCAGGGTAGTTTCTTGTATCTCTTGTTCTTTGCTATTTATCATTCTAGGTACTTATCTATCTGATTTAATTCTGCGTTTATTGCTTTCACAATTGTAATCATATTGTTGGTTGATCCCCAACAAGTGGTATCAGAGCTCAGGTTCACTAACAGGTGGTTCAGATCTGTGTAGTGTGTATTGATTACAGGTTGCTCACAAGGGTTTCTGCAGGGATTTCTATTTGAGTGGGAGAAGCAATGGCAGAAGAAAGTAAATTGAGAATGGAGAAGTTCAATGGCAAGAACTATCAACATTTGATAATTCAGATAGAGGACTATCTGTATCAGAAAGATCTATACTTACCGTTAGGAGGGATTGCAAAGAAGCCCAAGGACATGGAGGATGAAGAATGGGAAGTTATTGATAGAAAGGCTCTGGGGTCTATAAGACTGAGTCTGCCATCCACTGTGATATCTAATTTATCACAGGCAAAAACAATGGTAGAGTTAATGACTACTTTAGCAAATTTGTATGAAAAACCCTCAGCTTCTAATAAGGTATATCTTATGAAGCAGTTATTTAATTTACATATGCAAGAAGGTGGATCTGTATCTAATCACCTGAATGATTTCCATGGAATTGTTAATCAATTAAGTTCAGTCAATATTGTATTTGATGATGAAATAAAAGCTCTTTTAATATTATGTTCTTTGCCTGAAAGTTGGCATGGCTTGGTAATGACAGTTTCTAATATTGCTTCTGCTTTGAATATTTTAAAAGTAGAGGATGTTGTTAGTGTTATCTTGAATGAGGAAATTTATAGGAAAAGCACAGAGGAAACATTAGGGAATGCTTTAAATCTTGAGAGAAGGGGAAGGCAAAAAGAGGAGCAAGAGGAGATCAAGATCTAAGTCTAAGGTGAGAGGTAGATCCAAATCCAGAAATGGCAGGAGGCCACAATGCTGGAATTGTGGAAAGATGGGGCACATAAGCAGAGATTACTGGTCAAAGCCTAAGGAGGACAATCAACATGAAGGAAAGGAAGAGGCAAAGGTTGCAGGTATTACACAAGATGCTTTAATTTTCTCTTTGCATAATAATATAGAATCTTGGGTATTAGATTCTGGTGCATCTTTCCATGCTACCCCTAATAGAGAATATTTCAGTGACTATATCCATGGAGATTTTGGAATAGTGTATTTAGGGGATGATGAGCCTTGTAAGATTATTGGCAAAGGTAAAGTGTAGCTAAAGATGCAGAATGGCAACACATGGGTGTTGAGAGATGTGATGCATGTTCCTAGCTTGAAGAGAAATTTGATCTCTACAGGAAAGCTAGGGGATGAGGGTTGTACAGTAACTCTCACAACAGAATCTTGGAAGGTGACCAAGGGTGCACTTGTTATGGCCAGAGGTAAGAGAGTAGGTACTCTCTATTTATGTAATTGTGTTACTAATATTTCTCCTTCTGTATTATCTACTTCAGATTTGGATGCTAAATTGTGGCACTCAAGGCTTGGCCACATGAGTGAGAAGGGGATGTCAATTCTTAATTCTAAAGGTAAGCTTTCAGATTTGAAAAGTATGGATCTAGAATTTTGTGAGCATTGTGTATTTGGAAAACAAAAAAGGGTTATTTTTCTCAAGACTGGGTCTACTAAGAAAAGGCATAAGTTGCAGCTTGTTCACACAGATGTGTGGGGACCAGCTCAGGTAGCTTCTATTGGAGGATCACAGTACTATGTTACGTTCATAGATGATGCTACAAGAAAGGTATGGATCTACTGTATTAAAAATAAATCTGATGTATTTGAGACTTTTAAGATTTGGAAAGCTATGGTTGAGAATGAAACAGGCAGAAGATTGAAGTGCTTGAGATCTGACAATGGTGGTGAGTTCTGTAGCCTTAAGTTCAACTGGTATTTTTATACACATGGAATCCATAGGCAAAGAATCGTTCCAAGGACACCTTAGTAGAATGGAATTGCTGAAAGAATGAACAGAACAATCATGGAGCATGCAAGATGTATGAGATTGCATGCTGGGTTGCCCTTAGAGTTTTGGGCAGAAGCTGTTGACACCATAGTGTACCTGATTAACAGAGGACCTTCTACAGCTCTGGATGGTGGAATTCTAGAAGAGGCATGGATAGGTAAAAAGGTAGATCTCTCATATCTCAAAGTTTTTGGTTGTGAAGCCTTTGTGCACGTAGATAAGGAAAATAGAAAGAATCTTGATGCCAAGTCTATGAGGTGCACGTTTATTGGCTATGGCTCAGATGATTTTGGTTTCAAATTTTGGAATCTAGGAACTAACAAGGTAATTAGGAGCCGTGATGTTGTTTTCAATGAAAAAGTGATGTATAGTGATCAGCTGAAGAAGCTAAATCAATTTGGGTAGAGCAATGAAGAATTGGACAAGGTGACAGTCCAAAATGAGCTCACAGGAAAAAGAAATAATCACTTGCAGGAAAACATAGAGACTGACGTCGGCAGGTTAGGAACCGATGTCAGCAGTATAGAAACCGATGTCAGTCATTCAGAGACCGACGTCGGTAGAATAGGCACCGACATCGGCCAGGAAGAACTGGCGTCGGCCAGTAACAGGTCTGGAGGTGATGGAGGTCAGTCACTGTCAGAGAATTTGGGTGGACAGAGTGTTGTGAACAAGTCCCAAACACCCATCAAGAGGTCAAAAAGGGTAAGTAAGCCTCCAATTAGATATTCTCCTTCTTTATACTATTTATTGCTAATTGATGGTGGAGAACCAGAGAGTTTTGAAGAAGCATTATAGGTGGAGTCCAAGAGTCAATGGGAGCATGGCATGGTTGAGGAGATAGAGTCCTGAAGAGAGAACCAAACATGGGATTTGGTTGAATTGCCAGCTGGTAAGAGGACACTGAAGAACAGATGGACCTACAGGTTGAAGGAAGGTGAGGATGGATAGATGAGATATAAGGCCAAGTTGGTAGTGAAAGGATTTTCACAAAAGCCAGGTATTGATTTTGGTGAGATTTTTTCTCCTATTGTTAAAATGACTTCTATACGGGTTGTATTGTCTTTGGTTGCTATTGAGGATTTGCATCTTGAGCAACTAGATGTTAAGACAACATTTCTTCATGGAGATTTGGATGAGGAAATATACATGGAACATCTGGAAGGATTTGAGGTCAAGGGTAAGGAGAAGTTGGTGTGCAGATTGAAGAAAATCTTGTATGGCCTCAAGCAAGCTCCTAGACAGTGGTATTTGAAATTTGATAGGTTTATGACTGAGCATGGCTACAATAGGTGTCAATCTAACCACTGTGTATATTTTAAGAGATTGGATAATGGTAGATATATTATTCTATTATTGTATGTAGATGATATGCTGGTTGCAGGATCACACATGAAGGATATCTCTGAGCTTAAGGTGAAATTAGCTCAAACATTTGCTATGAAGGATTTGCGAGCAGCAAAGAAAATCCTTGGCATGAGCATTAAGAGAGACAGGAAAAATCACAGGTTGATATTGTCTCAAGAGGATTATGTGGACAAGGTGTTGAAATGGTTCAATATGCAGGATGCTAAACCGGTAAGCACACCTTTGGCTGGACATTTTAAGTTGAGTAAAGAACAATGTCCTAATTCACATGATGAGGTAGAGTACATGAGTAAGGTTCCATATTCTTCCGTAGTAGGGAGTTTGATGTATGCAATGGTGTGTACTAGACCGGATATTGCCCAAGCAGTGGGAGTTGTAAGTATATGGCCAATCCAGGGAAGAAACACTGTAAAGCAGTTCAGTGGATCCTTAGATATCTATGAGGAACCAACAGTAGACACTTGTGCTATGGAGGTTCAGATACTTCTCTACATGGTTATGTAGATTCAGATATGGCAGGTGATTTGGATGGCAGGAGGAGCACCACAGGTTATGTTTTCACTGTAGGTGGAATGGCGGTTAGCTGGATATCAAAGTTGCAGAAGGTTGTTGCCTTGTCAACTATAGAAGCAAAGTATATTTCAGCCACAAAAGCTAGCAAAGAGATGATATGGATGACACGGTTCATGGAAGAGCTTGGAAGGGAGCATGGGAGTTGCAAATTTTATAGTGACAGTCAGAGTGCAATCCATTTGGCTAAGAATTCGGCCTTTCACTCAAGAACCAAGCACATACAGCTAAGGTACCACTTCATACGGCAGGTATTGGAAGATGGTGAGTTGAAGCTGGAGAAAATCCATATAGATAGTAATCCTACTGATATGTTAACCAAGCTAGTTACAAAGGAGAATTTGAATCTTCATTCAAATTCTGTTGGTCTTCATGATTGAGTTGAAGATGGAAGAGCTAGAAGATGTTGCTGTATAGGTATTGGTGTAGCTGTTTATCTCCAAATGGGAGATTGTTAAGGTGTGGAGTCTAAAAGCTTCACATATGAGCGCATTACCAAAGTTGTAGGTTTACACAGTCACCGGCATCAGCCAGGAGCGACTGACATCGGTCAAGAGCAGTTGAAGAAATGCCGGTGTCGGTAGAGGATCGGCCGATGATGGTCATAGGCAAACAGGTAGGAACCGACGACGGTTACCTGTGCGTCTAGAATGCTATTTTCGAGGATAGAACTGAGTGTTTTCATGATGAATTTAAGTCTTACTCTTAAGTTCACATTTCTATTATTAGCAAGATTGTTTTTAGAGCCCTTGTTCAAGAGGCTTAACTATTGGTTGTAAGTGCATGCTCAAGTTTCCTAATTCTATATGTAGGAAAGATCTTCTTAGCTTATTTGTGTATGAGTAGAACATTGTGAATGTTTGAAGGATAGTACAGAGTTGTATCAATCCAAGTTGTTGGAGTTGATTGTACTTGAGAGAGAGAGCTCTTGAGGAATAGATATCTAGAGAGAGATCTTGTGCATCCTGAGAGAGGTGTGGAAGAAAGAAGTTTCTTCAATTGTATTCCTTTTGTAAAGAGTTTAATACAAGTTTTCAGGGTGGTTTCTTGTATCTCTTGTTCTTTGCTATTTATCATTCTAGTTACTTATCTATCTGATTTAATTCCACATTTATTGCTTTCACAAGTGTAATCATATTGTTGGTTGATCCCCAACATAAGGTTAGAATTAAGGATAGAGTTAGAATTAGAACCAACATAAGAGTTAAAATTGTAATGAGCATAATTGGGATCATAATTCCCACACTAACAATATGGAATATAACAACATGCCATACAACTATAATAATATTGTAGGGCACATTTTTTCTATCTACATTGCCATTATTATTGTGAAACCATGTGGATAATCTCATATCCCTCACAATATGGGACCCATTATTATAAGGTCAACACCCTCTCCTCTTAGTAATACCATGTTGAGTTTGTATAATCATGTTATGACTCCATTTACACATGTTACTATTTTTAGACAACAACACCCCTCTTCTAATTATAAAATATCCTTATTGAATCCAAACTATATCAATATATCTAGACACCTATGAATCACCATCCAAGGCCCTTTCCCTTCCTCTTATAATTATAAAGACTCCTTACCACCTCTAGGTTGTGTAGTCACAATTAGACACTTGTGAGTCACCATCTGGGGCCCTTCACCCACTTCTTCCATGAAACCTAATGAGAACATTATTCCAATGGTTCCAAAGCTAAATACTATGCCAACAAAGACTAAACTAGCTCAGTCCAAAATTGAAAAGCATTATAGTTGAGCAGATCAATTGAACTAAACCCCTACACACATTTCCATACTAGAACTCTTATGGACATCTGATGTCCATAAAACTATTCTAAACAACCTTTTGTAAGAACCTACTATTCCTAATGATATAAACCATGATCAATTATAGAACCTAGTTAGACGTTTGTCTTCATTTTGGTAAATCACATTTGATCAAAAAGACATGTCCACTATTGGTCTAAACCACAATAACCCATTGTACATTGAGATAATCATTGTAGATCATAAGATCAAGCAGATTCTTATTAAAAATGGTTTAAGTTTGAACATCATATCTCTCAAATTGGTATGATGATTGGGCTACATGGATAAAGAAATTCAACCAAAAACTATTACAATCAAGGCTTATGATAATACTGAGAGGGAATCTTCCAATATAATTTAGTTGCCAATCATGGTTGTGTCTATTTCTCATCACACATTATTTCATAATGTATATATTTAATTACCTTATAGCATAATTCTTTGTGATCCTTAGATCCATGAATTATAGGTAGTTTCATCCACTCTTCACCAGTGACTTAAATTTCCCCATGATGGGATCGAGGTTACTATTTTTGTTGATTAGTAGCCATATCAATATTTCAAACATATTGAAGATGAGTTTCATAATTATAAATTTTTCCCAAGTTCTAAATTCATTATGAAGAAGAATAAAGCCATTATTTCCCATCCATTTTCATCTAATTATATTGACCCTAGTGAGCTAGCCTCCACTTCAGTTGATCCATTTCTTGTAGCTCTTACAAAGCAAGTTGTTATTAAAGACATAGGTATTTCCACATACCATCTGAAAGACATCCTCTATATTGAAAAGTTTCCTAAATCCCCTAAATAATTTGGTAAGACTAAACCTTCCCAGTCTCCTGATAGACCCAACCAAATTTGGTAGCCAAAGAAGAAACAACCAAAACCACATATGGTTTTCATACCTACAATCATGCCAAATAAACATCGAGAGGATTTCACTAAGGGAGATTGGTTATATTATAAAGGCCTTATTGATTACTTTTATAATCTAAAGTATCATATCACTAATTAGATAATGGATCATATTGACTATATAGGGAAGGGCCTTGGCCCATGAGTACAATGAATCTTAGAGATTTTATTAGTTGGAGTTATCAATTGGAATAATGGTCTTAGATTTATATCACTAGAGGGTGACCTCATGAATTTTTATAGTGACTCTTCCAAAATGACTAGTGATAATACTCATAGCAATGACATAATGTCTCATTATAGCCTTTTTGATGAGCTTGCTGACTCAGATTCATTTCATTTAAATGTCATATTAATCATAACACCTATTGGAGCTTATCATCTTGAAGTAAGAACCCATCCTAGTGGTACTTCACTTCCTAAAGTAGGAAATTATATCTTTACCATTAGAGATTTACATCTTAAAGCAAACCCTCACTATTTCCTATGCCTTTACCATCCTGAAATCATATATTGGGACCAACAAACTTTGGTCATATGCCTTGATGAGTTTCAAAATGAAGAATCAATTAAAAAATACATGATCCTATGAGATGGATTTCCCATTGGTAATCACAAATAGGGCTTTAATTTTTCATTGGATCCTTATACCTACTTTGGAGAGTAGGCAATTTTTTTTGGTCATAATAAATAACAAACATCAAGATATTCTTGTGAAAACCTCTTGAGGTGCTCATCGATCAAGGAAAAAGTAAAGAAACAGATAATCCTTCAAGTTAAAAATTATTTTAGGTTCTCCTAGGTAGGAAATTTTGCTCATCCCCTTAGGACATAGAAGGTCCATCTAGCTAAAGTTCTATAGCCAGTACAAGCATCTATTTAGAACAACAAAAAATGTTTAATCATCTTACTCTTGAGTTTCTAGAGGTTTTTTCTAATTGTCCTTTACCTGATATGGGAGATTTTGATTCTTCATACTATCTAGATATTTAAGAGGAAAAATAAGAAGATGTGGTAGAATAAGATACTCAAGATCATACCTTACCTATAATTGTAGAAGATGGATCCATGCTCTTTATGGAAAACATGACAAAAGTGAACTTGGGAACCTATGAGGATCCCCAAATTGTTTATCTTGGAGCTTCCCTTACTGAAGCAAAACATGAGCATATTATATCCATCCTTAAATATTAAATAGACATATTTACATGGTCATAATCTAACATGCCATGTTTGGACCTTGATTTAGTTATGCATCACCTTGTTGTCTATCTTGAATCCAAATAAATCAAGTAGAAACTAAGAAAGATGCATTTATGCATCAACATATTGGTTAAGGCTGAACTGGAAAAGTTGTTATGAGCCAATTTTACTAGACCACTAGATTACTCTGAATGGGTTTCTAACATAGTCCTAGTGATTAAAAACACCCCAAGTATACATATTTGTACTAATTTCTAATATATCTACAAATCATGCCCCAAAGATGATTTTCCTCTACCCAACATTGACATGATCATTGAATCAATTACTGGGTATGAGATGCTGTCCTTAATGGATGGATTTTTTGGTTATAATCATATTAAGATAGCCCTTAAATACTAGCACAATATTACACTCACCACTCTATGGGGGACATTATGTTATCAAGTCATTCCATTTGGCTTGAAGTGGATCAAAATATCAACATGAAATGACTCTCATCTTCCATGATATGATACATGACATTATAGAGGACTATGTTGATGATATACTAGCAAAATCATGAATAAGATCTAGACATCTTGATGTTCTATGAAGAATCTTTGAGAGGATTCATGAATATAAAGTATAATTGAATTGTAAGAAATGTGTCTTCAGAGTCAGATCAGGGAAATTTATAGGGTTCATTATATCACAATGAGGGATGAAAGTTGACCCTAAAAAATTAAACACTATTGTAGAAATGCCTCCACCAAATAATCTTAAACAATTGTGAAGCTTGCAGGGAAAAATATTAGTCTATACATAGGTTCATTGCTCAATTAGAAAATAAGTGCCACCCATTTACTCATATTTTAAAGAAAGGGGTACAATTTCAATGAGATGAAGAATATTAGATTTCATTTACAAAGCTTAAAACATACATGGCCAAAACACTAGTTTTAAGACTGCCAACATAGGGAAAGCCACCGCTTCTTTATATATCAGCCATAGAACATGCATTGGGGGAAATTTTGGCCCAACATGATGATCATGGTAAGGAACACATTGTTTAATATTTAAGTTACACATTGGTGGCTTATGAATGTAATTATATGCATATTAAGAATGCATGTTTAGTTATGGTATTTCCCACTAAAAAATTATAGCATTATATACTAAATAACAAAACTATTGTCATCACCAAGGTGGACCATCTCAATTTCCTCTTATATAAAGAAAATATTCAAGGATGCATGGATAAAATGGGTTATGCTCCTAAGTGATTTTGACATTGAGTACCAAAATCAAAATGCAATCAAAGGGCAAGTAATTATTGACCAACTTGTAAAAGCTCCTATTAAGGATACTCAACCTCTCAAGTTTGACTTTCTAGATGATTCTATCATAATGATAGAACAAGCATCATAAGAACCTAAATAGTGAATTCTATATTTTGATGGATCCTTCACATCCCATAGATCTAGAGCTAGCATATTATCGATCACACCATAGGGGGATTTGATTCCTAAAGAATTTCATATACAATTTCATTATACAAATAATATGGCCAAGTATGAGGCATTGATTGGAGGACTCTACCTTGTTATACAGTGGGATATTTAAATCTTAAAGGTCTATGGAGATTCATAGTTAATCATAAATTAAACCATGGATCAATATCAAAAAAGAGAAGACAATCTTGTTTCTTAAAAGTAAATTGTCAATATCCTCAAAACATATTTTAAATCTCTACAGTTTGAACAAGTTCTAAGAGTAAATAATATATCCATTGACACAATGGTGATGATTGGTTCTATGATTCAAACTGATGGTAGTGATAAAGAGTATCAATTCCTGATTTAAAATATTCTTCAACCTACACATATTATAATAGATTTAGAGAGGGTATGTAACATTATTGGTCCTAATCCCCCACTTGAGCTACCATGGTACCATGGTTTTTAAAACTATTTCCATAGTCATGTATTCCTTGCCAACCTTTCCAATAACAAAAAAAAAACTATTACTCCATTGCTTAACATGATATACTCTCCTTAAAAACACACTTTATCATAAATGATATGATGGAATGCTTCATCATTGTTTATCTTTTAGATAATCTATGCTGACACTAAAGGAGGTTCATGAAAGAATGTGTGGGGCCCACACCAACTATGTAGTCCTAGAAAAGAAAATCCTTATAATAGGATATTATTGGCCCAAAATGGAGATTGATGCTTACACCTATGTGAAGAAGTGTGTTCCTTTTTAGTAGTATAAAAACTTGATACATGTACCTTCCTAACCACTACAACCAATCACAACACCATAACCATTCTCAACATGGGGTCTCGATCTCATCAAGAAAATTAACCCAACATCTTCAGATGGCCATAAGCACATTTTGACTAAAATTGAGTACTTTACTATGTGGATTAAGGCCATTAATCTCACTTATGCTATAGAGACTTAGACAAATTCATTCATTACCATATCATCTATTGATATGGCATCCCAACCTATATTATATCTGATAATGGTGGATCCTTTGTGAACCAAGATGTGACATATATTTATATAAAATTCAAAATAAAGCAAAATAAATCAACTCCATATAATACCCAAGGCAATGGACAAGTTGAGATGTCGAACAAAACCATTGTATCCATCTTAAAGAAGATTGTCAATGACACTAGCCATAATTGGCACTTGTAGCTCTTTCCTACCGTTTGGGCTTATAGAACTAATCATTAAAAAATAATTAGTGCCACTCCATATTCCATTATTCTTGGTATTGAAGTTTTTATCCTAGTTGAGATTGAGATACCATCATTACGAATATCACTAGATCACATTGAAGATGATTTATAGGGCCTCATGGCTACAAGAACTAGAAATTATTGATGGTAAGCATTTGGATATCCTAGAAAACTTATAGGCTTATCAGAATAGATTATAGATAAGCTAAAACAAGTACATTCTCCCTTAAGAGTTTAAGATTGATGACTTGGTTGTGAAAGAGAACCAAAACAACATGAATGTTGAATGAAAAATGAAAGGTAAGTTTTAGCCTAATTGGTTGGGACCATATATTGTCACAACAAACTATGGATCAGGGGCATATCATCTAGCTAAACCTAATGGTTAAGAAATTATAGATCCCATGAACATCATACACCTTAATATTTTTTACACATGAACAACTTTGAACCATTCTCTACAAGATCCCTAACTTGGGGGTAACTTATGTTAAAGTAATTTTATCCTACCATTTTAACCTACCTTGAACAAATTTTATACTACCTTGGCCTGCACTTCATGACTATGGATTGTGAAGGCTTTGAATTTTTGGCATTCTAAACACATTTTATCCAATGCTAGACCACTCTCAAAAGAGAACCATGTTATTTATCCCACTTTTGGCCATCCATATGATGGACCCTATTCTTTGTACCATTCTCTTTGAGAACCATATTATTTGTTATGTCTTGGGCATGTTGTATGCTTGAAAACTTTTTATCTCTCAACTAATTATGATCCTGATTATGTCTCAAAAATATTATGAACATCCTCAATGCTATTTCTAAAATTTAGTTTAGCTAGGATAATATTTTGCATCTTTAGACAAGTGAAAAAGATCATCTTCTCAATTTAAGACCTTTGCTACACTATTATAGATCAGTGAACACAAGTAATTATTTGAAGTTACTTCATACTACACACTATTGTATATTATATTTTTTCCTTTTTATAGGAATTTATTATCTTATCAAGATCCTCACTCTCACCTATTTGTGAACATGGGCCATTGTAGCTAGCTTAGATGTTTTATTGGAATCTCTACCCTTAGACATGTATCTCCTTGACTAGATGGTCCCACTTTGTGAAAATTTTATCCCAAAAACACCAAAAACATCAAAAAATACTCCACAAAAGAATAAAAACATTGTCCCAAACTTCTATACATTTGTGCATTCCTATCCTACCATGCTACACTCTTGCCATTTTACAAGTAAAGAAATACTAGTTCAACTTGTCCCATGCACTTGACATTTTTCAAGATCATTATTTCTCATCCCATCATCTTATTGTTTGAATGAATATTCTCATTTGTATATCATATCTTCCATTTCTTCTATAACATCAATCATGTTGGTCTAATCATCATTTTTCCTCTATCTCATTTCTTAGGAGAACTACATTTGGCCTGAAGTTCATGTTGGAACATGCATCCATGGAACTATGTAGGTAGTGTCCATTTGTCTTGTAAATCTAGAATTAGCTTGGCCAACCCCTTAATTTTCTTCTCTTCCCTCATTTCTTTTATCATTATTCCTCTTTAATTATGAAATAATTTTTATGTCTTTGTTCTTTGTTATGTTGTGGTCGAAAGTAATGCCTCTACCACATGTGCATGAACGTTTGTCTTTAAATTGCACTAACTTGGATTTTGTTTATGTGTGTTTGTTTAAGTTTTCTTGGTATTTTGTTGTGCTTATGTAACCCTCTTTTTATTTATATCCTTCTCTTTTTTATTACTTCTTATCTAGTCTTGGTCTTGTGTTCACCTATATGTTTTTGCTTCTCTTTTATGTTTCAGAACGTCTTGATGATTCATATGGATCTTTATTATTTATATCTTGATCTTGTGTTATTAAATTTTTCTTGAACCATTTTGTTTAATTTATTATTTTTGGTATCTTATTTTTTTTGTTTGATTTTTTTTCTCTTTTGTGTTAAATAATGTCTTGATGGTCCACATGGATCTTGATTATTTATATATTGGTCTCATGTTATTAATATGTTCTTGCTTTTTGTTTTTAAATAGTTTTGTTCTTACTTAAGTCTTGGTTGATCATATCTTGATTTATAGTTAGGTTCATTTATATTTATCTTTTTCTTTATCTTTGCTTTTTTTTAAAAATGTAAATAGTTGTAACTTTGGTTTTGCTCATTGTTTTACCATTATCCTTAGTTATAGGTATTCACATTAAAAATAATTTAGCACAATTAGAATATTATATCATTCTAAGTTATTAATAGTTATGATGCCTAATTTAATTTGCATAGAAAGCACTTTGTGCTCAAGTTTCAATGTCTTAACATTAACACAACTTTGATGAATGATTCTCAAGAACACTTTTCATAATCTAGGCTCATGATATAGAGTTAGGAATCTAGGTAACATGTATTTTATCACTCGACTCTATGCTTATACATGCATCTCTTTGCATACATTGTGATTTTAATCAATTATTGGTCAATTTTCATCATTCCTCATTCCATTCTCTCCCAGACTCAGGTGAACTACATTGGCTTAAAGTTCATATTCAAATATGAATCTATGGAACCATGTAGGCATCATCCACTTATCTAGCACATTTAGAGTCAGCTCAGATATCTTCCATTCTTATTTTCATCTCTCTCATCACTTTGTGTATTCTCATATGTTGAGTTTATGTGGTTTTCTAAGCCATTACACCATCACATGTATGTCTTCACTTGCTTGATTTAACCTATTTTTTGTATTATATCCTTGAGTAATTTTGATTGATAATTACCCATGTTGAGGCACAAAATCTAAAAAATGTTAGAATCAAATAAAATCTACAGGGGAAAACTAGTATGTATTCTTTATCAGTGATCAAAATTATCCCTACTGAGGCACAACTATTTTATCATGATCACATTTTTATATGCTTGGGTACCTTTTATTATCTTCTCTTTGGAGATCCCATTCTAGTGGTGCTTCCCTTCCTAAAGTAGAATGCTATTTTTTTTCTCTCTAATTCCAATCTCTCCACACTAATGCCCATGATGGAAATATTTAGTGTGAAACTTATCTCAAGATTGATCAATGTCATAAGTGCACAACTTGTACTCTCAAATTGGGTACATTTAAATTGTGTCTATTACATTTATGGATTGTATCTTTCCCATTCCCCCCATCTACTAGGGCCTATTATACCTCAAACTATATTTTGATTATTAATGGTAATCATGTGTGCAAGCAATTATATCCTCTAGATGTGATCTATTTCATGGGTTAATCTCACTTTCTCTCTCTTTTCAAGAGTTCATCCTTCTCTTTCATCCTAGTATGTCCTCTCGAGGGGGCATCATGGGTCCATTCCAATTTCTTCTTGACAAATATTTTTCTTTGAAAAGACATTGCTTCATCTGAATGTCTCACTATACCTTCTGAAATAGTGTAAAAATGTGAACATCTAATTCCTAACACCATTTGTGTTGTAATTGTCAGTCTTACTCGAATTTCACTCAAATGTGCATTTTAGGTCAAAATCAGTAAAACAACATAAATGGTTCAAACTTGTCATTTACAAGTAATAATTTAGGTCAAAGTATCTCTAAATGGGGCAATACATTTTATGGGCTCGCTAACTTTGATTAGATCATTTCAAGTCCAAATACCAAATTTGCACCTAGGTGCTCTAGATTGCTCTTCTCTATCAAAGCATGAGACATGTGCCCTTGTTATTTGGTGTTCACATCATCCTAAATGGGATGGTGGATCCAATGCATCTAAAATTGACTTCTAATTCCAATCTAGTCAAATTTTTAGCTAATAACAAGACATTCTACTCATTTTGATTAATTAAGGGTTAATTTCTAAAGAATTACACAAATGTTGATTGACCTTGTTTAAGGCTAATTGATCCAAATCAAGAGCTTAAGTGGATTTTACATGAGATTTTTTATATATTTATTTTTGTAAATTGATTTCTATTAATTGCATCACTTAATGACATCATTTTTTAGGAAGATATCCCTAGCCCATAAATGCATAAAACATCAGGATTATGGGTCTCTCATGATTCATTAAGACCCTCCATGCCTCTTAAATGCCCCTGTATACCAAATATTCATGAACCTATTTATTAATTTTAAATACATAATTGAATTAATCCTTAGCCACACATCTCAATCTTGAGATGGATGGTTTAGGTTAATTTTGAGCAATCTCAAAAATTTATAAATAGAGAGGCCATGGACATCATTTTTAAGATTAATTTGTGTAGAGTTATTATGTTGAATTGTCTCCACAATACTTTAAATTTGATCATTGATTTTTTATGCAAGCTTAAGGATTTGGATACCATTGTTGTTGAAGACAAGATCTCTTCATCAAGGGAGAACAAGCTTTTGAGCCACATTTGTATGATGAATCCACTTGGGAAGGTAATATGACATTATTTTATTTCAATTGTTTCTTATTATTACTTACAATTCCCACATGAATATATGGGTCTAATTTTGTTTAATCTTATGTATTTCCCATTTGATTTATTAGACTAATGTTTGATTAATCATGTTATGTAATCATCTCTACACTAATAATATAATAACATTTCAGATGACCACTTATTTAGCATTTAAATTTTAGTTGATTTCTTGATCTCTGATCATTGAGTGTTGTATTATAAAAAATTGTATTATCTACCATTGGTACAAGTTTTTTTGTTATGTTCCCTAATTAGATCACTTACATTGATCTAATTGTTGATGTGATGATTTAATTCTTACTTCATTTATATTGCAAAATTTTATCCTATTTTAGCACATTATCATTATGGTTGATACATTTTCTTACAGGATCTATCTTTCTTCTTACGGATAATACAAAGTCAACCAACATGACTAGGTCTCTTATCTATCCATTCTACACACTGTCTAGTAGTACATAATCAACCCAGTTAACTCTATACTCTTCTCAACCTCTATTTAGTAGTACATAGTCAACCTAGTCAACTCTGTACTCTTCTCGTCTCTTTTTTGGAAGTACTCTATCAACCCAATTGACCTCGTATGTGATTAATAACCTTGATTTTCTATCTAGATGATTTAGTTATTTGTCTAGATAACTTCCTTCTCTGTCTAGACAACTTAGTTATATATATATATATATATATCTTTCTTCTCACTCAAAATCATGTTTATTTCCTTAAAAAATCATGAAATCCCCTATTATGATCTTCTTAGACAACTTGAATCCATTTATACACTATATGGGCTATTCATTTCTCCCTTTCTTTACCTCTCAAGAGAACCCTCACTCTTGGAGCACTTCTTCCCCTCCATATATGGATTGTAATATGGTTCAAATCACACCTAAAGATGAAGTAGGTGGATCTGATCCTTTTTTCACCTATCAAGACAATTATAATATTCATTCTTTTTAACATAATGTGGGAATGATTGATATAATTCTATCCAATAATCCCACTAGTAATCCACCTCCCAATAACCCTCCCCCTAATGCCAATTTTGGGAGTCATTCTACAAACACCAAACCACCAATTGATATGAATCAACTTCTTACATAATTGATACAACAACTAAACATAATGCAAACTTATAACACCTCCCAAATGATGCAATTACAATTTCATTTGATCAATATGGATAATCAACCTCCATTCTAATTCCTCAAATAAATCAAAATTTTATTCCTCCACCTCTTAGATATGCCTTAAGAAATGTTATTCCTCAACCTATCATGAACAATAAAATGTTTCAAAACATCCAAAATGAGCCTTTAACTCCTTTCATCATTTCTATTGATATTGGTAATATCTCTCCAACTATCAAGAATGATGGGACTAAAGACTGTGCATCCTTTCCTAAAGCATTTAACAATCTTTATAAAGAGTGGATCCAAACTAATACTTTCACCACCACTAAAATTTTAGTTAAGACCTTCCATGGAGATGTATTATAATGGTAAAAGTAACTTTCCCAACATTCCATTTAGAAACCTAAGGATTTAGTCGATGATCAAGTTAAAAAATTTCAACACAATGACCTTAAAAATTGCCTTAGCCATTTCATCAATGTTAAGCAATCTATCACTGAATCAACTAGTCATTTTATCAAATGATGGAAATATCTAGACCATAAGGACAACCATTACATGACTTATGATAATATATTTAAACTATTTATAATTACTTTAACTCCTTCACTTTAATATAAGGTTTGAAATTTTTCCCCTCAAATTATTAACAAATCTCTTAACCAAGACAAAAATCAAGGCTTCCCCATGAAGCAATTTGAACCTAATACCAAAAGTTTAAAGGTTATTTTCAAACTTATGCTAATAACATCACTGTAAATACTCTTCAAAACAAGTGAGGAGTTTCCAATGTTGATAATCCCCTATTTTCTCACATACCACTAACTATACATCAAATGAAATAATTCTTAGCACCCTCTAAACCCTTTACTTATCCAAATAATCCTCCTAAATGGTATGACCCTAATCAATTTTTTTATTTCCATGCTGAAATTGGTCATTCCCATAAAAGTTGTAAAGGGATTACTAAATTTGTTGTCTCCTATATGCTTGGTCATTTGTTCAATCATGAAGCCATGATCCAACTCTATCATCAAGAATATAACACCACTTCTCAAAAATGACAAGCTCTCAAATTTTATTATTCTACTAACCAGATTTTTTTTTCACATATAATAATCAACAAACTCGTAATCATGTTTATGTTGTTATTTTAGACTATGACCAGTGTCACAACAATTCTCAATATGTTAACATAATTAAAGTTAACTATCATCAGAAACCAACTCATAAAGACCCCATCACCAAACTTAAGAAACCATATTTGAAAGAGAAACTTCTTAAAGATACTAAAATAACTCATTTATATTTGGAGTCTAATAAGGAACCATATCCTTATTTCATACCCCTAACCACATCCATTCCTTCAAAATCTACCTTACCTTATAAAACTCACACTCGATCATCTTCTAAATCCCATTAGAACTTTCTCAAACAACTTAACTCCATGCTTTGAAAGATTACCCTTATGGAGTTAGTTCTCACCTCCCCTTATCATCATAAGTTACTCATGCAATAATTATAATAAATTGAAGATCCATCTTCTATAGACAAATAACCACCCTCTCTTGAGCCTCAACCTACCAACATGCATATTATTAAATCCATTTGTCCTTATTTAAAACCTTCCATTCAATTCCTCAAAGAATACATGATTAATGATGAAATCCTTTTTCATGTTGATGATCCACCCATATTCATTAAAATAACCATTAATACTATTTTGCTAAAATTTCATCTATTTCAAGTCTAAATAAAAATAGAGAAGAAAGATAGGGAAAAGTGATTAGAATGAACCCAAGATTGGTTTGTACACCATATCTAGATGTTTTGAGAAATCCTCTTTGGCTGGGGAGAACTATCTATAATTAAGAAAGCACTAGCACAAAAATATCTATTAGTAGATATATGAGTGGGCTTCCAAGCTATGCACTTGTTCTAGGAAGTGTCAAACTTCCTTAGGGATGACATTCCACTTTTAAGAAACAAAAGAGTAATAAATAGTGAAGAGAGAGGAAAGAGAGAGTAAAAAAGAGATATGTTACCATTGTTCATAACCTGAGTGTAGTAGAGAGTAATAGAGTATAGGTGGTATATTTAATTTGTATTTTAAAAGTTGTTTAGGCAAGTTTTAGAGAGGTTACTAAAAATACACAGTTGCCAACATTGTTTAGGCTGCCAAGGTCGATGAGCAAGTGTGACCGATATCAATTGGACAACCAATGTCGGTAGCGGAAATAATTTCTTGGGAACTTGCAAAAGGATTTTGTGGGTCTAGGAAATGGTTTTGCTTAGGTTTGAAAGGTTGTGGAGAGTTGTAAGAGAGAGTATTATTTGGATGGGTCTGGTCAGAGGTTTGGTGTGTTGGAATAAAGAGAAATAAATGAGGAAGCTTTATAACTCCTTCATGGGGTTTCGGTCAGGAATGCATAAAACAATAAATAGTAGATATAAAGTGATTATAAATTAACTACTTAAAGACTTATAGAATAAGTGATATATGTAGCCGAAGAGGTGATTGAATGATAAGTGTTGAATGGATGGCTCTTATAAGGCTTGCCAAACCAATGCCTTGAATAGAGAAAACAAGCATGTGCTACTAATTCTCAAGAGCTTGGTTCTTGGTCTAGATTGACTTATGCAAGGTAACAGTAAGCCAAGATGTGGAAAGTTAGATGCCAAAAGCTTATATGTGAATAGAAATGAGTTTTCTTGATTTTTCTAACCTTAACATTAGTTTGGAATTTGGCTTAAGTAACCAACATCGATGATCCCACTGATATGAGCCATGGATTGACCAACATTGGTGTCATGAGAATAGGTAAAAGGGCTATTTTTATCCTATTTTCTATTCTTTCTCATGCCAAGTGTGGTATCCATTAGGAAATTGTAGAAATGCAAGGTCAAAAAGGATGTAGTTGGTTATGAATTTATTTTTAGGGTGAGAACAAGTCATGGGTAGTTAGAATAAGGGGAATAAGTCTTGAGGTGACTCAGAGGGTAAGAATTAGTCTTAGGATGAGGTGGCTAGGTAATGTGGCATAAGTGGTTTTTAATTAACTTAATTAAATATTTTAAATTAATTAAATGTATGAGGTGTAAAAACATGGGTTAGGAAGGATAATTATTAATATTGAAAATGGGCTCAAGGGGGGGTTTTGACACAGGGAGTTATGCATGTATGTGACATAATTTTTGTGTCTAAATTTACCCCTTTTTATCTTGTAATTTACACTGACAAGTTGCAAGATAAAAAAATGAGTTAGATGCTCTAGGTATTCGATGAGGTATTTGCCCTAAAAATGAGAATTAATGGAGGAGAAACCAAAATCGAGTACTGGTTTGATAAGAATTGAATTGGGTGAGTGGATAAGAACATGGTATCCATGCTTGCACATATACTATTATGAGCTATAATAAAAAAAATAAAAAAAATGTAAGGCAGAAGATGACTCAGATAGAAATAACAAAATCATAGCTTGTACATGATAGTGGATAAGGTCAAAACAATCAAAGTTGTAGCTCCAATGGTCCATGTGTGCCAGGTATCTGAGGTAGAAATACCCTTAGGAAACACAAAAAGTTGTAGGTGATAGGACTAACTTGGTCACCATCCAAAATACCTAATATACATGCATGTGGATAATAACCAACTATAGTGGGATAATATAAGTGGTCAAAATAAGCAATGAAAAGTTGGTTTTAAAGGGTCAATGATCAAGGAGATATATATTATCTCCAATCAAAGTCATCATGGGTAGAGATTTAAGTGATATTCAAGGATGGTTATAATGGTTGTGAAGATATATGTGATCTCCAAGTTGGTTGCCATGGTCAGGGAGATATATGTGATCTCCAAGTTACCCTAGATTAGGGGTAGAGATATATTATCTCCAATCAAAGTCATCATGGGTAGAGATTTAAGTGATATTAAAGGATGGTTATGATGGTTGTGAAGATATATGTGATCTCCAAGTTGGTTGCCATGGTCAGGGAGATATATGTGATCTCCAAGTTGCCCTAGATTAGGGGTAGAGTCTAAAGGATTATGGTTGTTGGTGAAAACTCTAATTCAAGGGTGTTAATGTTGGCTATGTCATTGATGTCGATATAAAATAGTGCCAAAATTGGTGGCTTAGGTCAAGGATGTTGATGTTGGTAGGTCACAAAACTTGACAAAAAGGGGTTTGGTAGCCCACCAAAACTCATTTACAACATTTGATTGGAGAGAAAAAGAGATCTGAGTGTTGGTGAGATGATAGAACTAGGAAGGGACCCAGTTGGAGGTGTACCACCATAAGTGCAAGATATTCTATCCTAAAGGAGATTAAGAGATTAGGTAATATCCCCTTTGAGTTAATTTTGAATTTAATATTGTTAATTTGCTATTTTAGGCTAAATTTGAAGTTTGGGGGGAAAGAATGCTATTAAATGGGTAGGAAATGAGTGAGGGTAGGTTTAAATGAATTTAGGAGGGGTTTGGGAGTAGTTTTTAGGTTAAAATTTAAAGTTGGGAGATGGGTCATTTGGCCCTAGGGTAGAACTAGTCATTGATGTTGCTAGGGTCCACCAAAATTAACTGACATAATGCTGATGTTAGTGGGGTTTATTGATATCAACTAACACAAAGCACTGATGTCAGCATAAAAAATTTACATCAGTGACCTTAAAGAACCCAAAATAGGAAAAAATGTCAATTTTGGATCCCTAATTAAAGTATTCAATGAAACTAATGGCTGAGCTAGCCTTAAAAGACCTCATGTCAACTAAGTGCTACCTATATATCTTTGTTGAGGGCCTCAGACCAATGTAGTTCTCCTAGAGCATAGGAAAAAAATCTAAGGTATGGTTAAAACTATGTTAGGGGAAATGGTTTAAAAAGGATAGGTTGAAATAGGTTAGGGGATCTAAGGCTTAAAAGATAGGTCATAGGGTCTAAGGCTAAGGATATAAGCTGTGAGGCTGAGAGTTGTGATAGGTAGTTATGCCTAGGGGGAGAGAGAGGTAGTGAGGCCTAGGGTGGAGATAGGAGATCAAGTTAGATATTTAGGTGGATATATGGCTGAGCTAACCTCAAAAGACCCCATGTCGATTGAGTGCTACCTATATAGCCTAGTTGAGGGCCTCAATCTAATTTAGTTCTCCCAGAGAGAAGGGAAAAAAGTGATGGTAGGTTATATTACAAAGTATTTGACTTGAGAGCTGTGTGTCTGTATGGATGTAAGCTAGGAAAATTTGACACTATAGGATCACCTACTTACATTCATGATGTGGATGAGGAGGGATGTCACCCCAAATGAGAAGGAGCACATGAAAACCATATGTTTAAGGGGAGTGCAATGAAATTATAGAGTTACATGGGATGTGAGTTTAATGATAACATTGATCAACAGGTGGGATCACACCACCAACACCTTCCATTTACCAACTAGAAAGTTGATAGTGACATAGGAAGAGGTGTATAGGATTTTATGATTGCCACTCCAGGGTGAGGAGATATTCTCATGTTTGAGAGAGGATCATGATATTCACATGGTGACATTATTTGGAGAACATGTTAGTGAGGTGACATATCACTCAATAAACTTTGCTTATGAGCCATTGTATATTATTGATGAGGAGTATCATCAATTAAGGATCTTGATGATGGTAGAGATTATAGTGTATGCACCAGTGATTGTAGATGGTGGGAGATTTCCTTTTACATTGATAGGTGTTCTAACATAGATGGTTGAGTAATGGATTGTATTCACATAGGGACCAACTTTTTTGGCATGGTTATATAGAGAGTTATGGGGTTTAAGACTACGATAATGATATAGTTTATGTGCTAGGTATTTACTCTATTATTGGGAATATGAGCATATCATAGAGATAAGACCATTAGGGTTACCTGCCATAATTATAGCTAGTTTTAGGGTTGGTTTTAGATGATGGAGAGATGGTATGGCCCATACCTAAGTAGATAGTATAGTGTGAGATATTGATCATTATAGGTGCATAATAGAGGGATTGATCCCTATAGATATTATTTGGAGACCTCACTTCTCATACCTTACATTTAGAGGATATGTAGAGCCACTTATTGGTTTACAAAGCACATTATGGTTGGGAGGGAGATGAGCCAGTGAGCTAGAGATGATACTCATAGCATGGGTCAGGAGATAGTTTAGTTTACTATAAGATATACCTCTTACCTTCCCTCGATATAGGAGGGATGATATAGAGGCACCCCTACCCTTGTATCAAGAGATAGATGGGCTAATTTTGAGGAGCTATCAATAGGGATAGGTGTAGTAGATCTTTGATGCATAATGGTATATCTTGCATGGTGGACAGGTTTTCATTCCATGATTCAAGTTAGGAGGCCACCACCAAATTTATAGGGAGTGCTGAGAGAGAGAGAGAGATGTAGCCATAAAAGCTCTATATGTAATCATATAGGTATAAGATGTAGTAGTACAGGCCTGAGATGTGGCAGTGTATGCCTAAGATGTAGTTTAGACATAGGTATTGGTTTTACAAGGATAGGTGGTGACATTGTAAGGGTAGGTCGATGTAAGATAGGGATAGGTCAAGGTATTATAGGGTCAAGTTACTACATTGATAGTAGAGAGGCATAGTTTGAGAGTATTAGGTCAGGATACTCCACCTCCTCCACTAGGGACTAGTACATGGTCCCTTTAGTAGGTGTGATGGGACCATCATAAACTATATCTCTAGTGAGGGATAACAATGCCCTTGATGAGATTGCTTATTATAAGAGGGCCCTCAAGGAGTTCCCATAGATTTAGAGGTATTCCAAATTTAAAAAGTAGGAGATATCAGTGACATGTGCCAGAGCTTCTAGCTCACATAGATATAGATAGGTAGAGAGTGGTGATGATACTGCTTCTTCACAACCATGCATATAGCCTTGAGGACTCTAAGCACTAGATTTTGTTATTTTTATATATGTTGTATACACACCATCCTATGAGCTGAAGATGAGAGATGTATATTTTAAGGGAGAGATTATATTGTTATGATCTATTGATATACATTCATGTGTAGTGTGTGTGTGTGTGTGTGGATATATATATATATATATATATATATATATATATATATATATATATATATATATATATATATATATATATATATATATATATATATATATGAGATGTGTTATAGTGATTTTTAGATGAATTTATTATGATAATGATGATGATGTTGATGTAGATGCTTAAAATAGATAGGATTTGTATGTTATTGTTTGTATGAAGTTTTCATCTTAGCAGAGAGATCAACATATGATTGGGATGGGAAAAGAGGTTGAATGCTCATGTACTGGTAAAGACCATAATCATAACATAATAGGCTCAAAAATATGAGTTTCCTTCATGCTTTGCATCATTTGACCATTTTTCTTTTTATAGAAACATCATGTTCACCTTGTTTTAAGTAAGTTCGAAGTCCCCTGAAAGAGTATGAGGGGAAAAGGTTAAAATTAGTCAAAGTGTTTGGGTAGCATAACCTTTGAAGTAAGGATGATATTCCCTTATTTTGGGTGACTCGAGAGCTTTTATAGGCAAGTCCATGAATTAAAATTTTTTTTGTGTAAGTTGATCAATGTGGGAAGCCTATAATGGGATTTTATTTATGTTGAGGTCGTAAAAATCTAATCAATACATGAAGCTTTTTGTTTTCATTTCTTTTTATTTCCCTTGATAACAAAGCTTTCCATAGCCATCCTTCAAGGGAGTGGTCTAAGAAATTTGTTTTTGAGTTTAAATAGCTATCCTTCAAGGGAGAAATCTATTGATAGTATCAAAGAGAAGGTACATAGTTGTTCTTCAAAAAAGTAGTTTATATTGAGAATCATGACTTGATAGATCATAACTTGTCTACATATCCCATTTTTTTATTTTTTTATTTCATTTAATTTTAGTCATGGACAAGACTATAGAGGCTTAGGGGTTTTCCACTTTGAGGGGAAAACCATAGCACTTTGTAGGTTAACTAAGTTTTTAAGAGTAAGGGTTAAGAGGAAGGGATATTAATGTAATAGGGGGACTCAAGGGATGAGCTCAAGTTAAACACAAGGTGAAGCATCACTTGGTTAACAAAAGAATGGTCGTAGGTATAAGGAATTTAAAGGCTTAGGTTTTGGCTTTCCTTTGAGAAAATACAAATGATAAGTTATTAAGCCATACTTGTGAGTTATGATGTAAGGTCCAAGCCAATTAGGAGAAAACTTACCCCATTTGCTTTTTTCCATGTTCATCACATGTTGATTTTCTTTTAAGATGAGATCTCCAATATTGAAAAATCACTCTTTGAGGTTTTCATTGTAAGCACATTTGATATTCTCTTGATAGATTTGAAGATGGTTGAGGGATATGATATGGTTCTCATCAAGTAACTCAAGTTGAGCCAAATGTTCTTGGTGTAAGTCATCATCAGTAAATATGTATTTTAGAGAAATACAAAGAGAAAGAATTTGAACCTCAAGAGGCAAAATAGCCTCCATCCCATATACCAAGGAAAAAGGTGTAGCACCTGTAGGGGTCTAAATGCTAGTATGGTAAGTCCATAAAGCAAAGGGAATGTGTGTGTGCCAATCCTTGCCCATATCATTGACTACCTTCATGAGAATTTTGTTAAATGTTTTGTTAGAAGCTTCTACTTATCCATTTTCTTGTGGATAGTATGGCGATGAGAAGTTTAATTTGATTCTAAAGGTATCACAAAGACTTTGGATTATCTTATTTTTGAGAGATTTTCCATTATCTATTATAATTTTGTGTGGGACACCAAAATAAAAAATGATGTGATGGTTGATAAAGTCAAAGAAATTGTCAGCCTTAGTGGAGATGAGAGGAATAGCCTTAACCCACTTGGTGAAGTATTCAATGGTAGTAATGATAAAATGGTGACAGAGGGATGAATGAGGGTTAATCTCACTGATTAGATCCAAGCCCCATTGCGATAAGGGCCAAAAGTCTTTGGCCTTATAATGCATGACTTGGAATATGAAACATGTTAGCATGTTATTAAAATTTGACGTAATGTAAAATATAATCACCATAGTCTTGATGAAGTGTTGGCCAATAATAGTCAAGTCAAAGGATACTGTTTCTATGCAAAATTGCTTTCTACATTCAAAGAAGAAATAAGAAACTAAAATAAATGGTCAAGGCTAGAAGATACTTGATAAAGTTGTGCGCACCGAAATCAGACGTTGGAAGATTCTCCTCTTTGGCTGTGGAGGAATGACACCTGTGAAGAAAAGAGACTAAAACACGGAAAAACGTTAGTCAAAGATATGGTGGGCTATCAGGCGAACGCCCAATCTCAGAAGTATGAAGACTTCCTAGAAGGATATCAACCCACTAATAAAAAAGCAAAATATTGGATGAAAGTAGATAATAAAAGATAAAATGACAGAAATAAATGATAGAAAATAAAAATGTGTACCTGATATGCAGCACTGTTCTGCACAGTCGCCAGCATCGGTCTCTGTGGTACCGGCGTCGGTCAGGGAAGGTGCCGACGTTGGTCGGGGTAGTGACCGGTGTCGATCGGGGCAGGTTCTAGACAGAGTCTGAACGAGTTGGAGAAGGTCTGGGAGAGTCAGAACAGGGTCTTGACAGGGTCGGGACAGGGTCTGATAGAATCGAGATAAGGTCAGGGTAGGGTCTGGGCAAGGTAAGGTCGGGTTTGGACAGAGTCTGGGGGTTTTAGTCGAGTCTGGATAGAGTTATGGATTCGGATAGTGGGCAGGGATGTAAAGGAGAGATGCAGAACTTGGGTCTATGGTTTGAAGATTTGGGATGACAGAAGTAATGAACAAATAATAACCAAGAAGAAATAAAACAAACAGAATAAAAGATGTGATAAAAGCCATAGTTGAAGTTGTCTGTGCAGTGCCAGATTGAAACGAATACAGATTGGTTGATGCCGGAGTTGGTTGATCGTGAGAGTGTTGATTGCCAGACGTGATGAAAGCCATAGTTGAAGTTGTCTGTGCAGTACCGGATTGAAACGAATACAGATTGGTTGATGCCAGAGTTGGTTGATCACGAGAGTGTTGATTGCCAGAGTTTGTGGATGTCAGAATTCGGAGGTCGATTGATTGATTGATCGGTTGATTCGAAAAATGGTTGAATAGCCTTCGGGATTGATCAGCGAATGCTGATGAAGGTGAGGGACGGTTCGAGAGACGGTTCAATAACCGTTCGGGAAACCGAATGATAACTGATAACGGATAATGGTAAGGTGACCGATGTCGGTAGGATTGCCGATGTCGGCCGATAAGTGACCGACATCAGCGACATCGGCCGGGTAAAGACCGTCATCGGCAGATGCACAATGAGGATAGAGTCTAGCTTTAGCTCTGTGCTCATTTTTACATACTGCCAGGGTCAAGGTTGGTGGAACAAGTGATCGACAAGGGTTAAATAGGCGAAGAAGAATAAGACGAGGAATGACCAGGGGAGTCGACACGATTTCGGTGTCTACATTTGCCCCTTTTTGTCTTGTTGGTTGTTCTGGATGAACTGCAAGACAAAAACAGGAGTGATTACCCCAGGTGAGGGATAAGGTTGATTTTGTCTTGTTGGTTGTTCGAATGAACTGCAAGACAAAAACAGGAAGCGACTTGCCCTGATTATGGATAAGGTATTCCCCCTCAAAGTAGGAGTCAAGGGAAGGGAACCAGGAATCAGGTGCTGATTTGACAAAGAGTGGATGAAAAAGAGGTGAGGGTGAACGCTGTAAAAGTCGTGATTGCGTGCATACCACTGTACGAGAGGGTTAGGTCAAAGTGTCGCAGGTCAAGGGTCGAGGAGTGCCAAAATTAAAATAACCAGGCCCCAGCATTTAGGCATTTACTGATCGGGTTATTCAATCTAAGCTGAAGCTCCAAATGGGTCATCATGTTCTAGGTATCTCGGGCTCAGGAAGTGCTCCTAGAAACACGAAAAAGGCACAAGTAGGGCAGATCAACCGGTTTATGATCCTATACTTGTGAGGGTCCAAAAAGGTCTGTGCACAATTCTGCTAACCAGTCATGAGGTAGCATACATGCAAAAACAACCAAGGCAACAATGTCTTGGAAGTGGTCAAGGTCGGAGGAGACAGGCATGATCTCCAATGGTTGGTGTTCGAGGGGAGGAATGGACGAAAGGATGTGGCTGAGCTAACCCCAGAAGACCCCATGTCAACTGAGTGCTGCCTACATAGCCCTGGTGATAGGGCCTCAGGCCAATGTAGTTCTCCCGAGAAGTGAGGGAGGGTCAAAGGGATAAAATTGATCGTAGTAAAGGGTAAGGTTATGGTTAAAAGAAGGAAAGAAGGTTTGTCCATCAGAGAGATGAACAAACGAGAATGGTCGAGCTAACCTCAGACGATAGGCGTGTCATCTGAGTGCTGCCTACATAGCCCCTGTGGAAGGTCCTCAGACCAATGTAGTTTAGACAAAGGGTCCGAGTGGTAGACAGGTGGTTAAAATGGTTGATAGATTGGTCTTGGTCATGATGAAATGATGAGGGAAGAAGAGATGTTGCAGCCTTTTCCAAATGGTGTATTCTGCAACATTGGTTGAGGGGTTTTTCATTCCTAGCAATATTCCATATTCGTGATGGATGTATGCTAAAAAATGAATTGAGGTTTATTTATGCTTCAGCAAGTATTGGTTTACGCTGAACATAAATTATGGCGGGTCGATAGTTGCTATGTGTAATGGTGTCCATAGAAACTAGGGTGAATAGGCTAGGTCATGTTGATGGTCTAAAAAGAGAGTTGAGTTGAGTCGATTGACAAGTGATGAAGGTGAATGTGACCAAAGTGTAGAAGAAGTGAAAAGCATATTGCTCTTTCATTGACAAGGACCAAAAAGATAGCATAGATAGGGGTTATGAGAATCAAGAGCCCCAGTCATGCGTGACGTCGTTGACCATAGTTATGTTAGAGCGGTAATCGAATCACTTAGACATTAAAGTGAGCTCGAAGTCCCTTGAGCAGGTGATAGGAGGAGGAAAGAGGGTAACCCATTTTAAGAGCAGAGATAACTATGCCCCTTTTTATAGGAGACCCTGAGACAACCATAAGTCAAGTCCATGACTTTTTTTTTGGCGCAGACTGATCAATGCGGGAAGCCTGCATGGAGATGTCATTTGCTTGGTGGTCAGTTTGTGAAGCTGATCAATGTGGGAAGCTTCTAAAATAGTGCTATTTATTGTCAGATTAGTCATAGCCATCCTTTGAGGGAGTGTTCTAGATTTTTGTTTAATATAAAGGCTTTTGAATAGCTGTCCTTCGAGGGAGCAGTTTATTAATTACAGCAATGATAGTACAGCTGTCCTTCGAGGGAGCAGTCTGTTTTTTGATTTGATATTGATATAGTGACCATGGATATTGTGACATCTTGATTTGTTTTTATAGAAATGTGAGTCATGGACAAGATTATAGAAGGTCAAGGGCTCCCTTTTATTAGGACAAAGCATCCATACATCATAGAAGGGTTATAGGAATTGTTAAGAGGAATAGGGTTGAAAGAAAGTAGGATTTAAGAGGATGGGGATTGCTCAAGGGACGAGCTCAAGTTAAGTGTCAAGTAGACGAGTACTCGACTAGCAGTAGAACGGTCGCAGATGCAATGCATTAAGAGGCTCAGGTTCTGGTCGTCCATCAAGAGAAGACAGACGGTAAGTCACTGATCCATACTTGTGTGTGATAATAAAAGGTCCAAGCCAATTAGGAGCAAACTTGCCTCGTTTACTTCGCTCCATATTGGTCACGTGTTGATTCTCTTTGAGGACGAGGTCTCTGATGTTGAAATCTCATTCTCGCAGATTTTTGTCATAGGCGTGCTTGATGCGATGTTGATAGACATGGAGATGATTAAGGGCAGCAAGACAGCGTTCGTCAAGTAACTCAAGTTGAGCTAAGCGATCTTGACGAAATTCATCATTGGAAAGGATATCATGTAGAGAAATGTGAAGAGACGGGATCTGTACTTCGAGAGGTAAGACAGCCTCTATTCCATACATGAGAGAAAAAGGGGTAGCACCCATAGAGGTTCGGATGCTAGTGCGGTAAGCCCACAAAGTGAAGGGAATGTGAATGTGCCAATCCCTGCCTGTGTCACTGACCACTTTCATGAGAATTTTGGTGAGAATTTTGTTGGAAGCCTCAGCCTGCCCATTTGCTTGTGGGTAGTAAGGCGAAGAGAAACTGAGTTTGATGTCGAAGGATTTGCATAGGTTTTGGACAGTTTTGTTTTTGAAGGACTTGCCGTTATCAGTGATGATTTTATGAAGGACACCGAAACAACAGATGATGTGGGTGTTGATGAAGTTGACGATCTTGTCGGATTTTGTGGAGACGAGAGGTATAGCTTCCACCCACTTGGTGAAATATTCAGTGGCTGTGATGATGGATTGATGACGAACAGACGAGTGAGGGTTAATCTCACCGATGAGATCTAAACCCCACTGAGAAAAAGGCCATAAATCTTGAGCAATTTGTAAGGCGTGACTGGGGAGATGAAGCAAGTTAGAGTGCTGCTGACACTTGATGCAACACCGAACATAGTCGCTACAGTCTTGATGAAGGGTAGGCCAATAATAGCCCAGACGAAGGATGCGCTTGGCAACCAAATTTCCACTGAAATGTCCACCACAAATCCCATCGTGGACTTGCTGAATGGCTTGAGATGCTTTAGTGGAGGTGAGACAGCGAAGAAGGAGGCCGTCGAAGCCGCGCTTATAGAGAAGACCCCCTAGCATGGTATAGCGAGCAGTACGCTTGATAAAAGCTCATCGTGCATTACTAGAGAGGTTGGGAGGAATGACAGAGAGAGATAAGAAGTCTACAAGTTGCTTATACCAAGCATCTTGTGGGCTAGGGTCTATAGTGTTGACATGGTGAATGTGAGGAGAGATATATGAAGGCAACGGCACACGACGCACCGTGACAAAGAGTCTGGATGCAGATGAGGAAGATGGGATATGCGAAGTGAGAGAAGCCATGGTGTCAGCAAACGTATTCGTGGATCGAGGAACAGTCTGCAAGAGGTAATGATTGAAAGATGCAAGAAAAATGTCAACACGGTTTTTGTACCTTTGCAAAATTTCATTTTTACAGAGGTATGAACCGTTGACCTAATTGACAATGAGCTGCGAGTCGCTGAAGATGTTAATGGACTTGATGCTGAGAGAGAGGGCGGTCTGAAGTCCCAAAATTAAGGCCTCATATTCGGCCATATTATTGGTACAATCAAAGTCGAGTTTAAAAGACAGAGGCATGGGCTCCCCTTTGAGTGGGATGAGAATGACCCCAGCACCTCCACCTAGTTGACATTTGGATCCGTTAAAGAACATAGTCATCTGATAGGTGGTGTCGTCGGAGGAAAGCGCAGTGATAGACTCGTCAGGGAATTCACACTGCGAAGGTTGATTGTCAGGAAGAGGGGCATTTGCTAGTTGATCAGTGATGGTTTGCCCCTTGATAGATTTCTGCTGGATGAATTTGAGATCGAACTCAGCAAACAACATGAGCCACCGAGCCATACGTTGATTCTGATATGGCTTGGAGTGCATATACTTGAGAGGGTCGGTGTGGGTGATGACAAAAGTTTTGTGACTAAGAAGATAGTGGCGAAGCTTAGTAGCAGCAAAGACTAACGCCAAACAGAGTTTCTCGATATGGGTATACTGAGTTTCATAGTCGACCAGTGTTTGACTGATATAATAAATGGCTTGCTCACGGTGATGCTCGTCTCGGTGCGTGATCATGGCACCTAACGAATGGTGAGTGGCTGAGATATAAAGGTAGAAGGGTTGGTCATCTTTAGGTGGAATGAGAATTGGTGGAGAGACCAGATAGCATTTTAAGGCTTCAAAAGCCTCTTGACAGTTCTTATCCCATGTAAAAATGACGTCCTTCTTAAGGAGATGATGAAAAAGTTGATAGTGGTCAGAAAGCTGCGAGATGAAGCGACGAATGGACTGGAGCTTGCCTTGCAAACTACGAAGCTGCTTGAGATTGGTCGGAGGAGGCATTTCGAGGATAGCGCGAATCTTGGCGGGATCTATCTCGATGCCACGGAAGGAAATGATGAAGCCGAGAAGCTTGCTAGAGAGGACCCCAAAGACACATTTCTTGGGGTTAAGATGAACATTGTACTGAAGAAGATGAGAAAAGATGATTTTGAGAATGGTCAGATGGTCACGGCGAAGTTTGGACTTGCTGAGCAGGTCATCCACATAGTCCTCCATGATTTTGTGGAGGAGATCATGGAAAATGTAGGTCATGGCACGCTGATAAGTGGCACCTGCGTTCTTCAAGCCGAAAGGCATGACTCGATAACAAAAAGTCCCCCATGGGGTAATGAAAGTAGTCTTGTGCTGATCTTCTAGAGTAATCAAGATTTGATTGTATCCTAAAAACCCATCCATAAGAGATAGCATCTCATGGCCGGTCGTAAGATCAACAAGCTGGTCGATGTTAGGAAGAGGAAAGTCGTCTTTAGGATAGGCTAGATTAAGGTCGCGATAGTCTGTGCAGATCCGAATGCCCCCAGTTGCCTTGGTGACTGGGACGATGTTAGAGACCCACTGTGGATAATCGATAGGATGGATGAAGGAGACAGAAAGAAGGCGTTGAAGTTCCTCCTTGACAAGGAGGGCAACACGAGGATGCATCTTTCGAAGCTTTTGCCTGACAGGCTTAGCCTCTAGTTTGGTGACAATGTTATGGGTAACGATGGTGGGGTTGATGCCAGGCATATCACTGTAAGTCCAGGCAAAGGCCTTGCTATGGTCAGAAAGGAACTGGGTATAGTCAAGCTGCTCCTGAGCGTCTAAAGATTGGCCAATCTTTAAGACATGAGGAACATCACAAGAAGGAAGGTTGATGTCAATGGTTGATTCATTTAACATAACCTGGGTCTCAGAAGGGAGGGAGCGCTGGATGAAAGAATCATCAGCACCCATGTAAGAAAGAATGGCATCGTCGTCAATGCAGTGAACAGTGTGAATGGTTGCTGACTCATCTTCGATCATGCTGGGAAGAATGAGACGGAGAGACTTGGATACCCCATTGAGCTGATAAGTCAAGGGGTCCAGGCGGATGGTGTTTATGGAAAAAAAAACTAAGAGGAATGGAAACCACTGACTCCGTAGGTGAAGGGGGCGAAATAGGCGAGTGTGGAGGAGATTGGTCAAGGATTGGTTCAGGACAAAGGTCTACAGGGTCTTGAGTGGGGTCGTGATATCCCAGACCATACCGTTTCTTGGCATCGTCATCGTTGAGCAGTTGGATAGGCTGATGGGAGCCCTGCTCATAGCATCTGAAACCAAAACCCTTCCATGCACACCTGTAAAGGTAAGTGTGTGCAAAGGCGGGGTTGCCAAGAAATGAGAAATCTGATGTGAAAGGTTGGGGTGAAGAAAGAGGATTACCGTCAGTAGGAGCTTGATTAAGCCCCCCATAGATGAGGTTGGTGCGGAGGTGAGGGGGACCATAAGGTATGATCATCCCGATCTGATGGTCGTAGCTGGGGCTGTGATGAAGGCATCCATACTCTTGTGGAGTTTGGAACATGTCTAAAGCCAACAAGCGATACTTTGCCAATGAAAGTCTTTGGAAGACGTCTTCCATAGGGTCTGTGGTCGTTGCTTGAAGGGGAGGTGTAAGGGTGACTGCCTGTTGGGAACTGGTTGAAGCTTCTACAGATGGAGGCGGTGCCGGGGTTGATGGCTTGATAGGAATGAGGACATCGTTTGGACGGTAGGTGGTGTTGCATGTTTTGAAGGGCGAAGGGTCAGCGGGAATGGTGTGGACTTGTCCATCATGCTAAAACTTCACACAACGGTGCAGGGTGGAGGGGACACAGGCCATGGTGCGGATCCAGGGTCGGCCCAGCAAGATGTTGTATTGGAACTCTCTTTCGATGATGTAGAAGAGCTTCGGGACTGTGCGTGGACCAACGCGAATATGAAGGATGACTGTGCCAATGGTCGTGGCAGTAGTGTCATTAAAAGAGTGCAAGATCGTGTCAATTTTGGAGATGCAATTCTTGGGAAGAGCCAACTGATCAAAGGCATGGGTGGAGATGATGTTGATGCTAGCGGCCCCGTCGATCATAACGTGTTTAATGCATGTCCGATCGATATAGGTAGTGATGAAGAGGGCGGCGTCCTGATCTTCTGTATTGGATGTGGGAATCTCAAAATTGCTGAATGTGATGGAGGCAATAGGGGCTAAGGAGTGGACAAGAGCAGTAAGTGGTTGGGGGTCCTCGGGTTGGACCTCCGCTACCTGCAGGGCTTGGATGAGGGCCTGACGATGTTGGGGTGAGGTTTGGATGAGATCGTAGAGGGACATCTTCACAGGCGTCTAGCGAAGCTATTTCAACATGGAGTCGTGGATTGGTCTGAAAGAAGAAGAAGAAGAAGAAGAAGAGGGTTGAGGCGTGCCAAGGATAGAAATCTTAGGCTTAGGCGGTTGAGGTGGATTGACAAAAGGGTAGGTCCAAGGAATGGCGGCTTTTTCTTTTGCCTTTTCCTTCTGTGACCTAGTGGTGATGTGAATGGCATTGATTTCAAAGATGGGAGGTGAAGGTGATGAAGGGGTTGTAATAGGTTGATGAGATGTGGATGGGTTTGAAGAGGTTGAAGGGTTATGAGAAGGAGTCGGGGGTCGGTCGAAAGTGTCCTCAAAGAGAAGAGTGTCTTTCTCCAGATAACGGCGAATGACAGCCTTGAGGGCACAACAAGTCTCGGTGTCATGTCCTGGTGTATGATGATATAAACAAATCTTCGTGTCGTCGAACCAGGAAGGTTTAGACTCGAGAGGTTGAAAGGGCTTGATGGGTGGAAGAGTTATGCTAGAAGTTTGCAAAAGTCGTTGCAAGATCAAAGAGTATGAGCCCACTAAAGGGTCTGTGCTCATCGATGTATGCGATGTCGGTGACTTTTGCTTGGGCAAAGTTGGAGGGGGTTTTCGTACCACCTTCTGGGTTAATGGTGCGATGACAAGCTGAGACAGTACACTCTTCATGAGAGGTATTGCCCTTTTGGAAGAGGGTAGGCTAGCGGTAGGTAAAGGAAGCAAAGGAGGCAACCAGTTTTGATTAGAGGTTGAAGCGGGAAGGACTCTGGTTAAGGTTGAAGGATGCGGGCCCAAAATGGAGGGCAATGGTGATGGAAGAGGAGGCGTTCACCTCTGTGGTTTGGCAGTCTTTTGTGATTTGGGTTAAAGACCACTATTGATTGAAGTCTGGGTTAAGTCCACCTTCACTTGTGGATGAGTGAGGTTGGAGATGGGGCGAACGCCAAGTGTTTTGATAGGTTTAGGTGGAGTAGATGAGGGTTTTGGTTTTGATGAAGTTGATGAAGATGTAGACGGTTTGGAAGTGGAGATCTAATTTTTTTTGATAGTCTTAGGAGGTTCTGCCATGGGAGGATTAGCAGCATGAGATGAGAGGGCCCGGGCTTGTTGAAGAGCTGTGAGACGGTCCCACAATCCCTGATGTTCCACTTTCCTAGAAGGGAGAAGTTCGAGTCTCTCCACTAGTCGAGAAAATGGCTGAGAAGATGTGGGATGAGGTTTAGGCTCTTGAGAAGACGTCGACGGTTGTGGGACTAAAGGTGAGACGGGTGTAGTAGTCTCGGGCCCAAAGCATGGTGAAGTCGTGATAGGTTCATGTTTGATTGGAGACGAAGGAGAAATAGGTTCTTCCCTGGGTGGAGAAGAAACTGGTGAATGAAGCTCCTCAAGCGGGTAAAGGGCAGGGATGATAGTGCCCTCCACTTGTGGTCGATGAGTAGGAAAGGTTGGGTCCTCCATGGGCAGCAAGAAGGAAGATGGTGAAACTGGTGGTACTGGTAAGGTCGAGGCGTCCTCCAAAATGAGAGAAGTTGAGGGAGAACTAACCAGAGAAAGAGGTTCATCCATATGTGATGGACTGATGGATGAACTCACCTCTTGGGGTTGGTTAGAAATGAGGGGCGAGACCGTATTGACTGTTCGAATATTATGTTCATGGGTATTGTCAGTCAAGGTCTAGACGTTGTTTTGGGTTGGTGGATGATTAGGGAATGGTTGTTTGAAGATATCGATACCCTGATTAGGAGGGGCATTAGGATTGTCGAGGATGAGGTCACCCTTTTCCAACATGTCTTGGACTATGTTTTTAAGAGTTTTACAGTTGCCCATGTCATGACCTTTAACACGGTGGTAGTTACAGAAGTCATTTTCCCTATACCACGCAGGGATGGCGTGTGAGGGATCAAATTGTGGTGGAGGTCGGATCTGAGGGAGATTGATGGCCCCTTGTTTGACGAGTTTTTCCAGCACAGACACGTATGATTCTCCAAGTGGAGTAAACTATCACTGTATGTATCTCTGCTGAAATTGGCGAGTGGCGCTCATAGATGTGGATGGTTCAGGTTGATTAGTTGAAGGCGAAGAGGAGGAAGATCTAACAACCATAGCATTTGCTGAAGCTTTAGATTTAGGATTGGACGAAGAGGGCTTAGAAGAGGGGTCATTGGTTTTGGAGTTGGGATTCTTACTCTGCAACTTGACTTTATTCTCCTCGACAACACGTAACTCAAGTTTACGAGCCATCGTGAAGGCTTCATCAAAAGTGCGGAAGGTTTGAACCCTTAAGGTAGAAGAAATATGTCTAGCACAGGCTTGAGAGAAAAGTTCAATAAGCTCAGGCTGAGGTAAGGAAAATGAAAGTTGATTGATAAGGCTCCTCCACCGAGCGATGAAATCAGCAATAGATTCATCCTCAAACTGGCGAATAGAATAGAGGTCTGTGATAGAGACCTTCTTGGTGATATTGATGGAGAAATGATCGAGGAAGAGCTGGGCCAGCTGAGTGAACGTGAGGATGGAATGGCTGGGAAGAGAGCTGTACCAGTCAAGTGCAGCACTCAAGAGAGACATGGGAAACGTGCGTAAGAGCAATGCATCGTCATGGGCGATAAGGTAATAGGCATGTCTGAATGCCCGTAAATGTTGTTGTGGGTCTTCCTTGCTCTGGAAATGAGAAAAATTAGGAAGTTCCCACTGGCTGGGATATGGTCTGATGGGGACAGAAGGATGGATGGGCTCGTTATAGATTTGTTCGTACGAGAGAGTGTTGCGTGAGCCAATAACGGAGGTCTCTAGGTTGGACATTTTATCCATCAGCATCTTGATAATATCTACTGACGGATTGGCGGGTGGAGCACCTCCTAGATTGTAAGGCGCTTGAAAGAGGCTGGAAGAGGTATACGACGTAGTCGGTTGTACCAATAAGGGCACAATGTACGGATGACTAGTCGTAGGGACAGAAGAAGTGACTAAGGATGGTTGGATGGAAGGCATGGCTAGGTTTGATGTTGTCATGGGAGGTTGGCTAGAGGTAACATGGGCCAATGGATAGGTAGCCACCCTAGTGTTGATAGGAGTAAGGGTGGGCGGAATAGAGACGACTAGGTTTTGAAAGGGGGTAGAAAGTGGTTGAGTGGACTGAGATTGATTGGGGGCTGAAACCCCGGTGAAAGTGGTCCCAACGATGGAAGGAGAGACCACACTTAGATGGTTGGTAAAAGGTTGGTCATTGGTTGAGGCAACAGCCTGGGTGTCTAAGGGTTGGACTACGGACGCCGTTGATACGACCGCAGTCTCGAGGAAAGAGGTCGGCATTCCATAAATTGGATTGCCAAAGGGGTCTCGCATTCGGCTATTCGCGAGATAGTGTTGCAAGGCTTTGGTATTAAGGTCCAAGAATCGTGTGAAATCTTGGTCCCCTTTTGGGATAATAGGCGTTTGGGTCGGAGATGGTCTGGTAGGAGTTCTTTCAGTTTTCGAGTTGAACTCCATTATAGGGCTGGTTGTAGGTGGGGTAGATGGAAGAGGATGATGCCTTGCGTGATCGACTAGAGCCTTGGCTTGGCTATGAGTCAGAACCATTCAAGGCAAAGAAGAACATCCTCACAAGCTCAAACAAGCAGATAAGAACCAAAAAGATGAAGACACAAGCAGATCCTAAAACCCTAGAAGTAAATTATTAGGATTATAGTGGCTTATGCCTTAGAATGTGTGTAGAGGAAGATTGGATTTGTGAGTCAGGTCTTAGAAGAAGCAGTCTATGGATGGTTTCGGGTTTTGTTATGGTGCTCAAGAAATTTGTGTTAGCTTCCGTACAGGCCTGGTGCTAAGGAGCAAGCTCCCCTCACTTCACGATTCCAGTGGTTAGCTGGTTTCGCTTAGCCAAAATATACTTCCACTAGAGTTTATCCTCCGCCAGAAAATGGAGTGGGCTTCCCCCTTGGTGATGAAATCCAAGTAGGGTCACCGAGATGGGTAAGGTATCCACTGGGGGATGAAATCCCAGTCCGGCCTTGTCTCAGGTAAGTTAAAATGTTTATTTTGTGCAGGTGGTTTGGTCATGTAACATCAAGTGATCTAGATTAATTCAATATGCGGTTTAATTACTATGTGTGGTCTAAAAGATGTAGGCAATCAGAAATGAATGCAAAGTGTTTTAATGCCCAAGTCGAAATGTTTGTTCGTATGAAGACGAATGGAGAAAGAGTCAAAGAATATGAGTTTTAGCTAGTCTAGAAGTGCAAGAAAGAAAGAAATGTTCGTTTTAGTCCTGCTTATGATGTTGTTTAAGAAGAGATGAAAGGAGGCAAAAAGGAAGGAACCTAATGCACCTATATGAATGAAAGAAAGAAAGAACCCAAGGAGGACCTAGGGTCCCACCGGGCGTGCCAGAATGTTTCTATGCAAAATTGCTTTCTACATTCAAAGAAGAAATAAGAAACTAAAAGAAATGGTCAAGGCTAGAAGATACCTGATAAAGTCGTGCGCACCGAAATCAGACGTTGGAAGATTCTCCTCTTTGGCTATGGAGGAATGACACCTGCGAAGAAAAGAGACTAAAACACAGAAAAATGTTAGTCAAAGATATGGTGGGCTGTCAGGCGAATGCCCAATCCCGAAAGTATGAAGACTTCTTAGAAGGATATCAACCCACTGATAAAAAAGCAGAATATTGGACGAAAGTAGATAATAAAAGATAAAATGATAGAAATAAATGACAAAAAATAAAAATGCATACCTGATATGTAGCACTGTTCTGCACAGTTGCCAGCGTCGGTCTCTGTGGTGCCGGCGTCGGTTAGGGAAGGTGCCAGCGTCGGTCAAACTACCGGTGTCAGTCGGGGTAGTGATCGGCATCGGTCGGGGCAGGTTCTGGACAAAGTCTGAATGAGTTGGAGAAGGTCTGGGAGAGTCAGAACAGGGTCTTGACAGGGTTGAGATAGGGTCTGATAGAATCGAGATAAGGTCAGGGCAGGGTCTGGGTAAGGTAAGGTCGGGTTTGGACAGAGTCTGGGGGTTTTAGTCGAGTCTAGATAGAGTTATGGATTCGGATAGTGGGCAGGGATGTAAAGGAGAGATGCAGAACTTGGGTCTGTGGTTTGAAGATTTGGGATGACAGAAGTAATGAACAAATAATAACCAAGAAGAAATAAAACAAATAGAATAAATACTTACCTACCAGAAGACGTGATGAAAGCCATAGTTGAAGTTGTCTGTGCAGTGCCGGATTGAAACGAATACAGATTGGTTGATGCCGGAGTTGGTTGATCAAGAGAGTGTTGATTGCCAGAGTCTGTGGATGTCGGAATTCGGAGGTCGATTGATTGATTGATCGGTTGATTTGAAAAATGGTTGAATAGCCTTCGGGATTGATCGGCGGACGCTGATGAAGGCGAGGGACGGTTTGAGAGACGGTTCAATAACCATTCAGGAAACTGAATGATAACTGATAACGGATAACGGTAAGGTGACCGACATCGGCAGGATTTCTGACGTCGGCCGATAAGTGACCGACGTCGGCGACATCGGCCGGGTAAAGACCGTCGTCGGCAGATGCACAATGGGGATAGAGTCTAGCTTTAGGTCTGTGCTCATTTTTACATGCTGTCAGGGTCAAGGTTGGTGGAACAAGTGATCGACAAGGGTTAAATAGGCGAAGAAGAATAAGACGGGGAATGACCAGGGGAGTCGACACGATTTCGGTGTCTACAGATACGCTTGAAAACTATGTGACCATTGAAATTTACACCACAAATCCTATCATATAATTCCTTAATAATGGAGTCTCATTACTATTGAGGCATATAAGGAGGAGACCATCAAAACCTCACTTTTAGAGAAGTCCCCCTAGCATAGTGTAATGAGTGGCACCTTTTATAAAGACACATCTCCCATTATTAGAGAGGTTAGAAGGGGTAGTAGAAAAGGAAAGATAATTCATGAGTTCCTTGTACCATAAGTCATGTGGTTTGTATGTTACATTTCTGATAGAAAGGATGTTAGTTGATACATAGGAGGGTAATTTTAAGTGATGCATGGTGACATAGATTTTTGAGGAAGAGGGTGAAGAGGGTATGTGTGAAGAAAGTGAAGCCATTTTTTCAAAAAACATGTTTGTAGATTAAGGAATAGTTTATAAGAGATAGGAGTTAAATGATCCCAATAATGTATCTACATGATGTTTATACTACTACATAATTTTGTTTTTACATAGGTAGGAACCATTAACCTGATTAATCACTAGTTGAGAATCACAAAAGATGGCTATTGATTTGATGCCTAAGAAGATATCCATTTGAAGCCCTAAGATTAAAGCCTCATATTCAGCCATATTGTTAGTACATTCAAAATCTAGTTTAAATGACAAAGGCATAGGCTTGCCATCTAGAGGAATAAGAATGACCCATGCACCCCCACCATATTGACATTTAAACTCATCAAAGAACATCATAATTTGATAAGAGATGTCATTGGTGGAGAGGGTTATGATGGGTTCATTAGGGAATTCAAGGTTTAAAGGTTGGTTGTCAGGCGAAGGGGTGGTAACTAACTGGTCAATGATCATTTTCCCCTTGATAGACTTTTTTTGTATAAACTCTAAGTTAAATTCAGTAAGTATCATGAGCCATTGAGCTACATGTTGGTTGTGATATGGCTTAAAATGCATATATTTGAGGGGATAATTATGGGTTATCATGTAGGTTTTGTGATTTAGGAGATAATGGTGGAGCTTGGAGGATGAAAACACCAATACGAGGCAAAGCTTGTTGGTATGGATATATCAAGTCTCATAATCAATAAGTGTGTGGCTTATGTAGTAAACCACCTATTATCAATGGTGATAATATTGATGTGCAATCATAACACCTAGAGAATTGTCTATTATAGAGATGTAAAGGTAGAAAGGCTGATTTTACTTAGGTGGAATAAGAACTAGTGGGGAAAAGAGATACTATTTGAGTGCATCAAAAGCTTCCTGGCAATTTGTATTCTAATGGAAGGAGACATATTTTTTGAGAATATGGTGAACAAGTTGGCAATGATCTAAGAACTAATAGATGAAGTGGTGGATTGATTGAAGTTTGCCTTGCAGGTTGTGCAGTTATTTTATATTAGTAGTGGAGGCATCTCTAGTATTACTCAAACCTTAGCAGGGTTGACTTTAATACCATAGAGAGAAATGATAAAGCCTAAGAGCTTACCAAAAAGAACATCAAAGACACATTTCTTTGAGTTTAGTTGAATTTTATATTGGAGGAGATGAATAAATATGATTTTGAGAATCATCAAGTGATATTGGTGAAGTTTAGAATTTCCAAGTAAGTCATCCATGTAGTCTTCCATAATTTTGTGTAGGAGATCATGGAAGCTGTAAGTCATAATGCATTGGTAGGTGGTACCAGTATTGTTTAGACCAAAAGGCATGACCCAATAATAGAAAATCCCCCATGGAGTAATGAAAGTTGTCTTGTGTTGATCCTTGGGAACAACCAAGATTTGATTATATCCTGAGAACCCATCCATAAGTGATAACATCTCATGGATGGCTATTAGATCAATAAGTTGGTTGATACTTGGCAATAGGAAGCCATCTTTTGGACAAGTGAGGTTTAGGTCATGGTAGTCAGTTTAAATGTAGATTTATCTAGTTGCTTTTGTGATAAGAACATTATTAGAAACCCATTATGGGTATTCAATGGGTTGGATAAAGTTAATAGAAAGGAGGCATTATAGCTCTTCTTTAACAAGGAGAATAATACAGAGATGCATTTTGTGAAGCTTCTACTTAACAAGTTTAACAACTTGATTGGTGATAATGTTATGGGTGATGATAGAGGGGTTAATACCAAACATGTCATTATAAGACCAAGCAAAGGATTTTCTGTGGTTATTAAGAAATGTGGAATAATTAGCTTGCTTAGAGGAATCCAAAGATTGGCCAATATTGAGGATGTGGGAGTTATTGTGAGAGGGCAAACTGATGTCAATGGTTGATTCATTTAACATAACTTATGTTTTAGATGGGATAGATCATTAGATATAGGAATCATCTACACCCATGTATATGAGAATAGTATCATGATCTTGACATTGAACAGTGTTAATAGTGGGAGAGTCTTCATCAATCATTTTAGGATGAATGAGAGGAAGGGACCTTGTTTTCTTACCCTGATGATAGGTGAGAGGCCCCAAATAGATTGTATTTATTGAAAAAAAATTAGGAGGTATAGATACCTATGATTTGATAGGTGATGGTGGAGAAGAAGGTGGAGAAGGAAAGATTGCCTCTATAATAATTGGTACATGACAAGTTTTGGTGAGTTTAGTTGGTTCATAATAACCCACTCTATGCCTCTTTTTGGCATTTTCAATGGTTTTGATAGTGGGATATTCAATGGGTGTATGAACACCCTACTCATAATCAATAAAATTAAATCCTCTCCAAACACAACTATAAATATAGGTGTGATCAAAACTAGGCTTGCTCAAGAAAGAGAAGTCATAGGTAAATGGTTGTGGTGAAGAGGATGTAAAGCTGATAGTAGGAGCTTGATCAGTTCCCCCATATGTGAAATTAGTTTTAGGGTTGGGGGGCCATAAGGGATGACCATCCCAATAAATGGATCATAATTTGGGTGCATATAAAGATTTCCATAATCTTATGGAGTATGGAACATGTTGAGCATCAAAAAATGATATTTTTTTAGTGAAAAACATTTAAAAGCTTCCTCCATGGGATCTGTGTTAGGAATATGTGTTGTTGGTATCTATGTAACTGGGGTAGTGGAGCTTTTAGAGGCTTCAAAAGTATCATGTAAAGAAGATGATGTATTTAATTAAATGAGAACATCATTGGGACTATAAGTCATGTTGCATGTTTTAAATAAAGGTGGGTCGACAGGTATAGCATGCACTTGCCCATTGTGTTCAAACTTGACATAGTGATGCAAAGTTGAGGGTACACATGCCATAACACATATCCAAGGTCATCCAAGTAGTATGTTATATTATAACTCTCCTTCTACAACATAGAAGAGCTTAGGAATTATGTGGGGATATAATGATATTTAAGATAATAGTGCCCACCGTAATAGCTATGGTATCATTAAAGGAGTCGATCACCATGTCGATTTGAGACATGTAATTGTTAAGAAGAGCTAGCTATTTATAGGCATGGGTAGACATAATATTAATACTAGCTCCCCCATTGATCATGACTCTTTTGACATGAGTTTGATCTATATATATATATATATATATATATATATATATATATATATATATATATATATATATATATATATATATATATATATATATATGGTAATAAAAAGGGAAAAATCTTGATCTTTAGTGTGTTGAAGTAGAATTTTCGAATTACTAAAGGAAATTAGGGAGATGGAATTAAGAGAGATGACCAAAGTTACAAGAGGTTGGGGATCATCAAGTTGTACCTCAACCACTTACAAGGCACTAATCAAAGCTTGATAGTGTTGGGGTGAGTTTTGGATTAAATCATATAAGGACATTTTCATAGGATTTTGGTGAAGCTATTTCACCATCGAGATTTGAATAATGTCTAAAGATGTTGGTTTTGAGATACCCAAGATGGAAATCTTGGGATTCAGAGGAGTATATTTGGAAAAGGGATGAGACCAAGGAGTATTAAACTTTTAAGTACCTTTGTCCTTTCGATTTTATGACCACATGGCCACATTAACTGTGTTGATATAAAACATAGGTGAAGGAGATGGAAAAGCAGGTAAGACAACATCTTTGGGTTTGAATTTATCTAGAATAGTATGAGGCATTATGGATGCTAGAGGTGGAATAATAGGAAGGTTAATAGGAGTATCAAGAAAGAGAGTGTCGACATCAAAGTATTATCAAATGACTAATATGAGATTTTTACAACTCTTAGTATTATGTCCAAGTGAATGATGATATTGACACACTTGTGTATCATTAAACCAATATGGCTTTGATCCAAGAAGGATGTAAGGCTTAATAGGAGGAAGAGTTATTATGGAAGATTACAAAAATTGATGTAAGAAAAATATCTAAGAACTTCTGAGTGGGATCACAATTGTTGTGGTAATAGAAGTGGACACCTTCTTTTGTTTAAGAGTTGTAGGGGTGATTTTGTGTGGTGCCTTGTTTGGTAGTAGTGGATTTATGTGTTTTGATGACAATTTCTTGGTGTTAGGTATCATGGTGTTAGATGTGAAGGGCCTACTAGGTGGTAGAGGTAGTAGTGGAGGTAACTTAGCCTTTTTTTCACTTGGATCAATGATAATATAACTAAATTAGAGGGTTTTAGTCCTAAAATTGATGGTAAAGTTGAGGGTGAAAGAGGGAAGGATTGGCAAGATCTAGGAAGCTTAACATTTTTTTGTAGTTCAATCCATGAAACTCCAACTTGTGGTTAGAGAGTTATATATAATTTCACATGTGGATGAATTAGATTAGAGATGGGACTTATGCCTAAAGACCTAATCTACTTTAATATGGTAGATACCTATGAGGGTGAGGGTTTTAACATAAATAGATGAGATTCTAGTGATTTTGGTGAAGAAGTTCTAGCTTTGTCAAAGACCTTAGGGTAAAGGGTAGTGAGAGGGTTAGTGATAAAGGTTGACATTGATTGTGTGGGATAAAGAGTTTTAAGTTGATCCAAAATTTCCATGTGATCTAGCTTTATGGAGTCAAGAAATTATAGACTTTTCACTAACCATGAGAAGGGTTTAGATGAATTTGACATAGGCCTTATAGTTACTTCTTTAGAAGGCTGAGGTAATTGAGAAAGATGGAAATTTTTGGTCTTTGATACCTTGGGCCAAAGATGAGAAAGAGCCACAACAAGGTCTTCTTTGATAGAGATAGGAGAAGAGGCATGGTCTTCCATGGGTGAAGGAGAGGTAGGCGAAGATGGTTCCTCAAGGGGGTTGAGCATATGTATAATTGTTCCCTTAACATGTGTGTGAGGAGCAATTAAAGTATGATCCCCTATAGGAAAAAGAAGTGTTAAAAGTGGTAGAATTAGAGTAGGAAAAATAGGTCTCTTGTTTGATATAGGATTAAATAACACTGACTCTTCTAGGTGCAAAGGTGGAGTGGATGGGGTATTACTCTCTATCAATGGAGGAAAGGTAGGTGAAGAGGGTTCCTCAAGAGGGTATAACATAGGAATGATGTTCCCATCAATATGTGGTTGTATAATGGGTAAGGCATTATCTTCAAGTGGTAAGAGGATACGTAACATTAGTGAAAAAGGAACTAGCAATATATGCTCCTCTAATGGAAAAAGGAGTGGTAAATGAGGCTCTTCATGTGGGAGTGGAACAAGTGAAATAGGCTCTTCTACTTAAGGAGTAAGAATGGGTAAAAAAAATGCCACTGACTATGTAGGAGTCGATAAAATGGGTACCTCCTTTTGTGGGAGAGGTTGAACTAAAAGTAAAGGAAAGATCATATTAACCATATGGATATTATGATCACATGAGTTAGTCATGGTTTGAACAATATTTTGATTGGGTGAATGGTTAAGAAAAGGCTATTTGAACACATCCATATTTTGATTATAAGGTGCATTGGATTATCCAAGACAAGATCACCCCTATCACGCATGTCTCAAATAATGTTCTTGAATGTTTCATAGTTATTAAAATTGTGGACTTTAACTCGATGGTAGATACAAAACACATCCTACTTATACCAAGTTGGAATAGGATGGGAGGGCTCAAACTAATTAGGAGGTTTGATTTGAGGAAGGGTTATGACACCTTGTTGTAATATTTTTTACAAAATAAAAGTATATGACTCCTTAATAGGAGTGTATTTTCCTTGTTCATACCATTGTTAGAATTGCTTGGTCAGATTTTGGGAAGTCAAGGAATTAGGTTAGTTTATGGTTGTGTAAGAAGCTGATTTAATGACCATCGTATTGGAAGAGCCTTTAGATTTTTGGTTAGAAGGAGAAGTTTTAGAAGAAGAGGAGTCATTTGATTTGGAATTGGTATTCTTACTATGTAACTTGACTCTACCTTCATCTATAGCCTGAATGTCAAGTTTTCATGCCATTGTAGAGGCCTCATCAAATGTGTAAAAAGTTTGTACTTAGAGTGTGGCCAAAATATGATTAGAAAATTCCTTAGAGAAGATCTCAATAAGCTCAATTTGGGGAAAGGAGAAGGAGATTTGATTTATCAAGCCTCTCTAGTGAGCGAAAAAATATATGATAGACTCGTCATCAAATTATCTAATAGAATAAAGGTCTATAATAGAAACATGCTTAGAAATGTTAATAGAGAAATGGTCTAGGAATATTTGTGTGAGTTGGGTAAATGATAAAAGGGAGTGATAAGTTATATATCTATACCAATCCAAGGTAGCACCTAAAAGAGACATAGGGAAAGTGTGAAGTAATAATGAATCATTTTGCCCTATTAAATAACAATCGTGTCTAAATGCTTGTAAATGCTATTGTGGGTCCTCTTTACTATAGAAAAAAATTAATTTGGGGAATTATCATTAGCTTGAATAAGGGTGAATAGGCACAGAAGGATGGATGGGTTCATTTCTTATTTGTTCATAAGATAACACACTCTTTAAGCCCAAAATGGATGTCTCTAGATTAGACATCTTGTCCATCAGCATCTTAATGAGGTATGGAGGGGGATTGGTTTGGGTGATACCCCCTAAGTTATAGGGAACCTAATAAGAATTAGAGGGAGCATATGATATAGCTTGTTGAGGTTATGTTGGCACAACATAAAGATAATGAGTTATAGGCTGAGGGTAGAAAGAAAAAGTGCTTATTTCATTGGATTAGAGACTATGCTTTAGTTGGATGTTGTTATTATAGGTTGGGTTATTGGCATGGTTATACTAGATGAAGGGTGAGTCATCACTCAGGTAATTATATGTGCAAGAGTAGATGGAATAGGTACCACCAAACTCTAAAATAGAGTGATATTTTATTAAACTGCTTGTGGTTATGAAAGTAGGGAAGTCACGCGAGGGTTTAAGTGGGATTAGGCAGTTGGTGATGCTAAACTTTGGACATTATTTATGGTTGGGTTACTTGTCAAAGTGGTGGTTTGAGTAACCATTGGGAAAATAGTGGAGATAGCTAAAACTAGAGTTGTCTCCATTAGAGAGGTTGGCATAGCATATAGTGGGTCACCCAAAGAATTGTGGGTTTGGCTCATGTCAAGTTATTCCTAAAGGGATTCCACATTATGATCAAGAAATTTAGAAAAATCTTGATCTCCTTCAAGCACAATGGGAAATTGGTTGGGGCTAGGATTATGCTCTATATATGAAGTATGGTCCATGATAGAATCAAAAATAATATGGGAAGGTGGAAGTGGTTGCTAGCTTGCATAATTGATAAGAATTTTGGCTTGGGTTCATGGAAATACCATACAATAAAAACTATAAATATTATTAATACTCTATATTAGAGAGAGAATAAGGAAAAACTAAGTTTGGGTGTAGGTAAGTAGGTTATTTTAGCTTGTTTTGAGAAAATTAAAATTACATAATCATCGATGTTGATCACTTGACCAATGTTGATAGTCAAAATTTGTTGATGTCAGTGGAAGTAACCAATGTCAATAGGATAAAGTCTATTGATGTCAGTGGAATTAACTAATGTCAGTCACTAGGATATCCTAGGAGATGGAAAATCTAACATTTTAGAAACCTAGAGGTAGAATCTATGTAAAACATAGGATGTAAGAGGTCTATGTAAGAAGAAATAACACTCAAAAAACATGATATAACAATTTATTTAAATTGAGTATTACAAGTAGTGTTGATTTTGTGAATCAATAGAAAAACATCCTTACCAACTCCAAAATATAGAAGGCAATAGAAAAATAGAAGAAAAAAACATACAACCACTAATTATTAACCCCTAGAGATTAATTTTAGTCTTGTGTTGGCTTATGCCTTAATCAGATAGTGAGAAGAGAATTTGTTTAATAAAGGTAATAGAAAGCAATCTAGAGATAGTTTTAGGTTAGTTTTAGTGCTCAAGAGGAAATATATGTTAGACTGGGTACATGGCTTGTTATAAGAGCTTGCTCTCCTCACTTCATAGACATGAAGCCAAGCCAAACCACTTAGCCAAAATATACCTTCTGCCTAGATTTTATACTCCACTATAGAATGGAGTGGGTTCTCCCCTTGGTGGTGAAATCTAAGTAAGATAGTCAAGTAAGGTAAGGTGATCCACTAGGTGATGAAATCTTGATGGGTATTGTCTCAGGTGAGTTTAGATGTTTTTTTTTGTGAGTGTGATTGGGTTATGTAACATAAGTGCACTAAAATTCATTCATAATTCTTATAATTAACTAGGTGAGCTAATATGCATCAAACAAATAATGAAGTGTAATAAGTTTTGAAACCAAATTTGAAATGTTTAGATTCAAATGAAAACAATGATGAAATAGGAGTATAGAATGAAATTCACTATCCTAATGTGCATGCAAGAAAGAAATAAAGAAGAAATGTTTATAACTTGTAAGAAAAATGATAAATTGCTTTTAGAGGCAAAGAGAAAAGAAGAGTGGCAAGGAAGAACAAATTTTAGTTTATTGCCCTTAAATAGAAAATAAAATGTTGAATATTTCACTTTGAGGGAGAAAAGAAGGAGAAAGTACAAGAAATGAAATTTTCAATATAATGCACCTATATGAATGCTTAAAAAATTAAATGAACCTAAGGAAAACTCTAGGGTCCCACTGGGCATGGCAAAAATCTTTCACTAAAATTATGTCTATTTCAAGTCTAAAGAAAAATAAAGAAGGATAGGGATAAGTGATTAGAATGAACCTAGATTAGTTTGTGCACTATATCTAGATGTTTTTAGCACTCCTCTTTAGTTGGGGAGGAGTAATTATATGTAAGAAAGCACTTCCAAAAAAATATTTGTTAGTAGATATATGAGTGGACTTCCAAGCTATGTGCTTGTTTTAGGAAGTGACAAACTTCCTTGGGGATGATAATCCACTTTTGAGAAATAAAATAGTAATAAATAATGAAGAGAGAGGAAAAGAGAGAGTAAAAGAGAGATATGTTACCATTTTTCATAACCTAAGTACAATAGAGAGTAACAAAGTGTAGGTAGTATATTTAGTTTGTATTTTAGAAGTTATCTAGGCAGGTTTTAGAGAGGTTACTAAAAACCATAGTTACCAATGTCAGTTAGGCTACTGAGGTCAGGGAGAAAGTGTGACCAATATCGATTGGGCAACTGATGTCTATAGGGGAAATAATTTCCTAAGAACTTTCAAAAGGATTTTCTAGGTCTGGGAAATGGTTTTGGTCAAGTTTAGAAGGTTGGGGAGAGTTTAAAGAGAGAGAGTATTATTTAGATGGGTTTGGTCAAAGGTTTGGTGTGTTGGAACAAGGGGAAATAAGTGAGGAAACTTTATAATTCCTTCATGGGGGTTTAGTTAGGAGTGCATAAAATAATAAATAGTAGATATAAAATGATTATAAAGTAACTACTTAAAGAATTATAGAATAAGTGATGTACTTCGTTGAAGAGGTGATTGAATGATAAGTGCCAAATTGATGGCTCCTATAAGGCTTGTTAAACCAATGCTTTGAATAGATAAAACACACATGTGTTGTTAGTTATCAAGAGCCTGGTTCTTGGTCTGAATTGACTTTTATGAGGTAACAGTAAGCCAAGATGTGGAAAGTTTGATGCCAAAAGCCTGTATGCAAATAAAAATGAGTTTTCTTGATTTTTGCTGACCTGAACATTAGTTTGGAGTTTGGCTTAAGTAATTGACATCATTGATTCCATCGATGTTCGCCATGGGTTGACTGATGTTGGTGACATAAGAATAGGTAAAAGGGTTATTTTTATCCTATTTTCTATTCTTTCTTGTGCCAAGTGTGGTATCTATTAGGAAATGGTAGAAATGAGAGGTTAAGAAGGATGTAGTTGGCTAGGAATTTATTTTTACGATGAGAACAAGTCATGGGTAGTTAGGATAAGAGTACTAAGTCTTGAGGTGACTCAGAGGATAAGAATTAGTCTTAGGATGAGGTGGTTAGGTATGGTGGTATAAGTGATTTTTAATTAACTTAATTATATATTTTAAATTAATTAAATGTGTGAGGGGTAAAAGCATGGGTTAGGAAGGCTAATTATTATTATTTAAAAGGGGCTTAAGTGGGGTTTCAACATAGGGAGTTACACATGTGTGTGACTTAATTTTGGTGTCTAAAAATACTACCCTTATTCATAAAGTGTTAGTTGATGAAGGATTTTTTTATTGATGTGAAATACTAATGGCTCATCCAATAACTTGTTTATAATAACGATTACCTCAAGAAAACCCATCTAACCTATCATGGATTTGATAAAACTAATCAAAATCCACTTAATTTTATTTGGATTCCCTTTACAATCATACCTAAGACTATTTGAACTACAACATTTTCCCCTATCTTACAACATACTCCTAGGCTAACCTTGGACTCATAGAATGAGGGTTATCACCTCTTCCAATAGCCAATTCATCAAGTTATTTCATAATGGAAAAAAATTTTAAACATGTGGCTGACCCCAACCCTTTTAGTATTTAACTTCCCAATCCTAAATCTCAATATCTCATTCCTACCATTCCAACAATCAATAGTGATCCCTTACCTAAATTCATCAACATTAATCCAAAATTAAAACATAGTGCTGATGATGATGATGATGATGATGATGATGATGATGATGATGATGATGATGATGATGATGATGATGATGATGAATTGTAACATACTTACAACACTACTAAGATACATCTTTACATCTTGAATTGGCTTCCTCCTTTATTACCTCATGGCTGCACTATTCTTATCATTGATGAGATTATTGATTTCCTCCCTCTATGTAAGGCTCAAGATGTTTATTCCCAAGAATATATCTTCACATGAAATTATTATGGAGTATCCAAATTATTTCAATATCCCTTAACCATGTATCCATACAAATTTAGTGATCTAGGAATCTCCCCTTCTGAAAATCCTCCAGAATCTCAATCATATACCATTTCTCCAACTTATGATGATGAATAAATCATGGCTCAAGATAAATATTGTGACTTGGATGTTGAACATCATAAATTTTTTTTATCCCAATTACATGATTTCAATCATGATGTTCATACCATTTCCACCTATTTTTAATTAGCTCTTAGAAGTCATGTACCTCCCATTAATTCTCAACTTATTGATACTCCTTGGTGGTAGAACAAATCATACCTTCCAAAATTCTCAAAATTATTTCATATTCTATATCACCTAAAAATACAATCATTTCATCCAATTCTTCACCCATCAATGAGATTAATGACACACCAATCTCATCCAATCAACCTACCCCCTACTCCCAAGATTACATTAGATGCTAAGGCCATAGATGTACTTTATAGACATTCTAAATATGATCTCCATGGTATTAAAATTATTCATATTGAAGTATATCTTGATTATTATGGTCTTCTTCCCACTTTTCCTATTGATAAGCCATTCTTGAATTGCTTCATTCCCAAGAACTTCAACTTCCTCGACAAAATCACAAATTTGTGAATTTTAAAAATAAAGCCCCTTGTTTCAACAACTTCATTGTTGGAATAAACCCTAAATAAAATCCAATTTCCTTTTTACCTAATGCACCATATTATTTACAAGATGTAAATTCTATGATTATTAAAAAAACTACTCAAATTAAATATGGTACTCCATCATGACCTCAACCAATTACATTTTCTTGTAAACTGACACCTAATTAACATGATAACTTTATCCTAATTTTTGATAACTATCATGATATATTTGACTAGTTATACAAATACCTACTTGGTATTGATCCTAGAATTATGGTGTATAATATTATCACTTACCCTGATGCCAAACCTGTGCACTACAATGAACATAAGTTTCCACCTTATCCCATATAGAAATCATCAAGATTATTGATGATAAGTTTATCAAACTTGTGGACTATTATAAATGGGTTTATAGCATAATATTTTTTTAGAGGAAGGTCACCATGGTCATTTTCATTTGTATTGATTTATGTAATCTCAAAATTTCTTATCCCAAGGATAATTTCCACTACCTTTAATAGATGACATCATTAATTCCATAAATAGTTATGAAATGTTTTATCTTATGGATGGTTTCTTAGGTTATAACCAAATTCACATCACCCCCAAAGACCAATGGAATAGAACTTTAACCATGGAATGGGGCACCTATTTTTACATTAAAATGCCCTTTGGACTCAAAAATGTTAGAGCTACCTATCAATGGGTGATGAGTCACATATTTCATGATCTTATTCACAAGATTGTAGATACCTATGTTGATGACATCATTACCAAATACAAAATATGAAAGACTAATCTCTATAATATTTCCATCATCTTTGGCTACCTCATTAAAAATAAAGTTAGACTAAATCCTTACAAATGTGTTTTTGATGTCACATATGAAAAACTACTGAGATTATTTGTCTCTATTTATGGCATTGATGTTGATCTTGCCAAGATACATGCTATCATCAACATTCCCATACCTTAATCCATTTCATACATTTGTAATTACCTAAGTAAACTTAGGGTAATTAGATGATTCATTCCCAAAATGGCTTACCATATCTATTCTACCAATTCTCTTCTTACAAAGGTAATTCATTAGAATGGATGGATCCCTATCAAAATTCATTTTATAATATGAAAGAATCATAACTTTACCTACCTACTCTTCATCCTCCTTTAAACGATTGACCATTGATCTTGTATACCTCTTCCACACCCATATGAGTTGAGGCAATGCTTACCCAAGAAGATGATACTAGAAGGGAATATGTTATATACTATATCAATTGAGGCCTCATTGATTATGAGAAATGATAAACAAAAGTTGAACATGATTACCTCACCATATATTTTACCACTAAAAAACTTCACATTATATGCTTTATCAAACCATTTATATTATCACTCATTTTGATCCCCTTCGTCACTTCTTCTCCAAATCCTTCTTTCCTGGAGATATAATTGGCAAATGGATGGTCCTTATTATGTAATTTGATCTTAAAATTATTACCCAAAAAGTTATTAGAGGATAAATCATTATTGATCAAATTTTTGCATCTCCTATGCTAGCTACTGATCACCTTCAAGATAGTCTTATTGAGGATAATATTCTATACATTAAATGTATAAAACAAGCCATATCTCTTAAAGATTAGTTTCATAACTTCATTACCATCCTTTAAGAAAGTAATCTATATGATTTTGCTGTCTTCCCCACTACTTCTAAACCAAAAGTAGTTATCAAATAAATTCCTAATATTTATATCAATCTACATGATTATACTTGGACCCTTGATTTTGATGGCACTAAATGCCTTCAAGGAGCTAAGGAATTTTGTATCCTTTAAATATGTCTTAGAAAAATCATTTTATTAGCATTTCACCTCACATTCGATGTTACGAACAACATGGAAAAGTATGAAGCTTTAATCCTAGGCATTAGAGAAAACCTTAATCTCAATATCCCATATATAGATGCTTTAGGTTATTCCCAACTCATTTCCTACCAAGTTAATGGTGATTATCAATGTAAATGTAAGAATATCATTTCTTATCATCGAATCACAACTACCCTCACTAAATATTTCATTTATTTTACCATATAGCCTATTCCTTGAGATCAAAATTATATTGTTGATTCTCTTACTTCTTCAGCATCTCTTTTTCATCCACACCAAGTTCTTATTGATCCCACTTTTCTTATATAAATAAAAAAATCCCTATCTTCTATCTAACTATAAGATTCACTTATCTGATGCATTAAGGCCATCAACAATTGAGAAATCCCATGGTATAAATATATCATTCAATTTATTTAACACCAAACTTATCCTTTGAACCTAAATTCTTGAAAAAAGATTCACATTCATAAAAAAACATTTTAATTATGTATTTTGATATAACATCCTATACTATCATAATGCTGAAGGTACCCTACTATATTGTGTTATGGAATAAGAGGTTTATCCTATTCTTAAATAGGCACATGTTGTCCTTTATAGTGGCCATTGTAGAAAACATGCTATAACCCAAAAATGCTTATGTATGGGATACTTTTGAGCCACTCTTGATAAGGATGTCACCAAATTTACTAAAAACTATACTCCTTATAGTTTCATGATGATTTAATTCATGCACCCCCAGTTGAGTTTCACACCATAAAATCTCCATGGCCTTTCTTGATGTAGGTATTAGATCTCATAGGAAAATTACCTCGATTTTAAGATGGGCATGTCTTTATAATCATAGACATAGAATATTTTACTAGATGGGTTTAGATTATGCCCCTTGTCAATGTCATTGGTACCACCATATCAAAATTCATCCGTAATGAAATCATTTTACACTTTGGTATTCCTCATACTATCATTTTAGACAATGGTGGTAACTTCAAAAATGAACATGTCAAACATATTTGTGATAACTTTAAAATGAATCATAAATTTTTGACACCCTACGACCAACAATGTAATGGGAGAGCCAAGGACACAAAAAAAAAAAAAAAAAAAAAAAAATTATCTAAAATATAATTCATAAAACCCATATAAATTAGAATATTTATATCTATGCTACTCTTTGGGCCTATCACACTAGCATACACACTACCACCAGGGCAATACCATTTTTTTTAGTTTATGGTTCTGAATTAGTCTTCCTATTAGAGGTTGAACTTCCCTCTCTTTGTATATCTCTTCATGGAATCATACCCAATGAATAATTTAATAAAGATCACCTTCATGATATTTATCTCCTTGATGAACATTGTCTTTTTTCTTTACAACATAATCACCAATACAAGGCCCATATTACCAGATAACATAACAAACGAGTTAGAGTTTGCAGTTTTTTTGTTGGTGATATTATCCTTAAATTAGATTACACTCATGAAAAATAAGGTAAATCCACCCAAAAATGGTGGGTCACTTATTTAGTTAAAGATATTCTCTGTCTAACTACCTATCACCTTTAAACCAATGAAGGACATATTTTCAAAGGTCTCACCAATGCACAATTTATCAAGAAATATTTAGCCTAGATCCTTCCCTTCTTACCATGCTTTATATATGATATTTGTCTAACACTTTTTATAGGATAATTACACTTGTCTCACCCTGTATAGAAATTCTCTATTTTCAAAAAAAATGAGATCATCCTTTTGATCATTTGGTTTCCCTTTTTATCATGAGTTACACTATAAAACTGTGAATAGGACCTAGTCTTCCTCATGATTTTCCAATTTTATCATGTTTGTTTTTGTCACTTTACAAAACTTTTTGGTAGTCACTAGGTTTATGTTTTATGATTTGAATTGTATTACCATGGATATGACTTTACCTTCATTAAAAATACCATCTTTATCTTATTTATTTTTTGCATGCTTTGTAGACCCTTGTGGGTTTCTCTTCTATGAGTTGTAGTGTAAGCCCATAGATAGGACCTAGCCTTCCTCATAAAATAACCATATTCTAATTCTCTATATATATTGTTTTTTTTAATGGATATATTTTTTTAGGTGTTTTCAATCATGTAAATAATGTTTCCAAGAGTGTTCATGAGTTGATTTGTATGCATGGTTCTCAATGAGAAAGTGTGCCTTAGTGATCATGCATGGGCCTTACAATGTTTACTTCATTAGGAAAGATGATATATTTTCATAATGTTTTGACCATTTTTAAGGGGTTATATTAAGAGTTAAGAGTTCTTGGTATACTTTTAAAAGTGAAAATAATTCATCTACGTAGTCTTGTGAATGTCTAGGTTATCCTAGTCATCTTGGTAGAACTTCCTGAGTAATTAGATTAATGATGTTATAATTTGCACATGTGAATGTCTCAAAAGAAAGTAACCAAATGGATTTATTCATATTTTTTCCTAGATCATGTGTTTCAAATTTTAGGTCTTGAATGATGTATATAAAAATTTATGGTAGTTAAAATTTAATCTTTTAGGCAAATTTCACTAGTTTCCATAATCAAATTTACATTAAAAGTAACCATTGGAATTCAAATATTTGAATTTACAAAGGAAACATAGTTTCTAATATTTTATTAATAAATTTGGATCATGGATGAATTTTATGGTGGTATAAAAATAAAAGTGGTATATAACTTTAAGGGTAGTCTAGGAAAAATGATTTGGAGGTTTGATTGGTCATATACCTACATTTATTCTAATTCAAAGTTGATTAAGGGTTTCAATATCTTATGTATGTGACCCAAAAGGATGTTTGAGTTTTTATAATGGTGTTTTGATGTTTCAAGGTGAATTATCTATTATATAGTGTTGTATACTCTTTTAAGATCATCTGTATGGATTTTAGATGTTTGACCAATACATATTTAGTATGAATAATTGATTAAAAGTTGATTTTTGGCTCATTCATGGTTTTTTGATGTATAGGGCAAATGATTGATAGGGTTTTCATACACATAGGTGTGTAGTGATGAATGTAATCACTTTAGGATGCTTTTTGGACCATATGGAGAGGACCAATGTGATTTTAAGTGGTCTTGTGTTCCTAGTTTTGCTCAGTGAAGTGTTAAAAGGATGAATACATCTCTAAGGACCGATAAGGGATTTTTAGGCCTAATTGAAAGATTTTATTCATTAAGGGTGATCTATCAAAGCTATGTAAGACCTATGTAGGTGAAATTTATCTTATTCTAAAGTGTGATATAAGTATTAATAGTTAATGTATGTCTTATATCTAACCAAGAAGATGATGATCATGAAGGCTCTATAAAGAGCATAAATAAAGATGAAGGTTTCTAGAGTTGATACGTGAATAAAAGAGAAGGTTGAGTGTGCTTAGTGGATGGGTTGAATATTATATTACTGTGAGGAATATGTGTGTGACCTATATGTCATCCTTCTAATGTTATTATAGTGTTCTTTCAAGGTTAAAGATTGAGGATGAACAAAGAAGTGTAGAATGATCGAAAAGGTTTTTTTGGATGTATTACTTGGGTGTGAAGGCATGAAGGGTTGAATAGAGTTGATATTAACTATTTATCCATCATATTTAAAGTTAATAAAATATCTAGAGGTTTTGATATTAGAATATGTTATGTGGGTGCTCAACATCTATGATAAGTGGGTTCTTGTTCAGGCTTAGGGGTTGGTGTTCCTTGTGAAGTGGGTGCTTCACTAAAGTCTCTTAATTTTAAATATATTATAGTATTGTAGTCTATTTTTTTTAAAACTTGAGAGTGAAGCTTATCCCCCATGAGGGTTTCCCACATAATATATGTGTTATGTGTGTTGACCTTGCATAGTTTCCTATGTTCTTTACAATAACAAGTTATATTCTTCATGAATACTTTTATTAATTAGTTAAGAGTTTCAAGTTTTGGAATTGGAATGAATTGATTTCACCACTAATTCCCCCCCTCTTATTAATTGTAAATATAAAAATTAGTATCAGAGCCATACCTTATTTACAAGCTTAGCCACATAAAGGTGACTAAAGGTACAATGGGTAGTCATCAAATGTTAGGTGGTTTCTCTACTAATAAAGAACCACTATTCAATAAATCCAACTATGTTTTTTGGAGTACAAGGATGAGGACCTACATCATGTCTCTAGGTTTTGACATTTGGCAATCTATTAAGGATGGTCATTCCATAACCCTTACTCTTCCAACTAGTGTAACTAATATGAGGTTGAGTGAAAACAATTATAAATATATTAATGTTATCATTTATGGAATATCAGAGGCTAAGTTCACCAAGGTAATCCATTTCAAATATACTCAGGAAAAATAAGATAAATTGTAGATAATCTATTAATGAGATTCAAAGGTTAAGTTAGATAAATTACAAACCTACCAAAGGTAATTTAAGGCCCTAAAAATAAAGGTAGAAGATAATGTGGTAGCCTATATTATAAGGCCTGATGAGGTGGTAAAAATGATCAAAGGTCTTGGAGAGGAGATTGAATAAGATAATGTTGTATAGAAATTATTAAAGACTCTCACCCTCAAGTTTGATTCAAAGATTTATACTATAGAAGAGAATCATGATCTCACCAAGATGAATATGGATGAATTTCATGGCATCCTTACTACCTATTAAATGAGACTCAATGATGACAAATCACTAAAGAAGGAATAAAACTTAAAGGTGATCAAGGAGATAAAAGGAAAGAAGAGCAAGTTAAGTCTTGAAGTCTTTGATATTAATGAAGATCAACTTGAAGACATGATTGTAAGAGAAATGAATGTAGGATTAGGTAAATATGAAATGAATATTCCTTTTAAAATTTTTTCAAGTGGTAAATTTGGTCATTTTATAGCTAAGTTCCTAGATAGAGGAAAGTCTAAACACAAGGAAGCTCATAAGGAATATCATGAGGATAAGCATAAGAAATATGAGGGTCCTAACAAGTATAGAAAGTTATTCAATAGAATAAATGGAAATAAGGTGTCATATAAAGGTATTAAAGGCCTTTACCATGAATAAGATAGTAAATCATCTACTGAAGAAGAAGGAAATACACTAGATAGTGATGATTTATCTCATGAAAAGGATAAGGAGACACTGCTCATGGATCTTGGGGATGATGAAGGTGAATATTATTTAGGTAGAGATATCTTTGGTGGATATATCTTAGAGGAAGAAGATGAGAATGTTACTCTTGAAGATAAATATTTGAATACCCTTGAAGAGTTGAAGCTTTTACAAGGAAAAATAGAAAGCAAGAATCCTTGATCAAGAATTATGAGGATAAAATTGGGTTCTTTGAATAAAGGTTGAGCAATAAAGTAAAAGAGCATTATGAGATCACTCAACATATTTAAACTTAGGTTTAAACCCTTATTGGAGATGTATAGAGTAAGGATGAAGATTATGTCAAATATAAATCAGAGGCAGAATTTTTGTAGATGAAATTAGATCAAGCTATGAACAAGCTTCATAAATTTGAGAAAAGTATAGTTGATATTAATGACTTATTAAGTAATCAAAAGGTCTCAAATGAAAAATTAGGCATAGGGTTCCATGAAGATGATCAAAAGGATAGGAAGATTGAGAAGATAATGATGATAGATCAAGAGACTAATCATGTTAAGGAGAGTACTATTAAGGACAAGAAGAATTACAATATGAATAAGAAGGAAAACTTAAATATATAAAAAATTTCAAATGAAATCAAGCAACCCAATGAATTAGGTATGATAAGTCCTTTAATGGTTACTATTATTGTTGTCATTGCTTTGGACATAGGATCATTGATTAAAAAATAAAATATCCTAGTAAGATATTTACATGGAGTTATGATATAGATAATTATAATCATGAATAATATCATAACTCAAGATATTCAACTAGTCCATAAGGAAAGCATGACATCTTGTGTTATAGGTATCAAGGGATTGGTCATAATTCAAGGTATTATAATACCTTCATCAAGAAATTATATGATCAAGTTTATGAATGGGATAATGAAACTTTAACAAGTTATCATATGGCCCATACACAAGGTATTTAAAATTAGATAAAATTAATTTATTTCAAGTGTCAAGAGATAGGTCACATAATAAGGTTCTATAGGAATGGTCAAAATTCTACTTCAAATAATGACCATCATAACATGAAGAAAAGGATCCATAAAAAGTGGAGACCCAAGGATGTGAATGAAAAATAGGCTCAAAATGGACTAATTTTCATGACATAACAAGGTAAAAATTCAAGTATCAAATAATAAGCCTTATCTTCCTAATGGAACAAGAAGATAAAGTAGGATTCTGAGTCAAAAGGAAGGAATGAAGTTAAGAACCTAGTCAAAGTCAATTTGATGATGAGATAGGACTATAAGTCAAGTGATATCATGGATATGTGGGAGTCTCCTAAGTTTTTGGACCTTTAGTCCCTATATTCCTAGTGGGTGTATCTAATTATGCTTTCTAAGATATATCTTTCATATGTAGAAACAAGTGTGTATGCTCTAGGTGATGAACAAAGTACAAAGGAATATAGAGTTACTAATTAGTCTTTAAAGGCCAATGGAATTTTGGTATGAAATACATGATATAATATTACTAAGCCTTGTGTTGATAATATAATTTCACTAGTTAATTAGTATTAAAAATTTCATGAGGTTGATCCATACGTTTGTGATGAAAAGCATCAAGAGTTTCATTCAGGGACATTGGTCTTAAAAGTAAGTTTTAGTCAAATTTTAATGTTTGGTTTGGGAGGAAAAATCATGAATTATGAAGGTAAGGTTGGTATGGAGTGTGGATAGGACTTGTAAAAGTGTATTTCATGGGGTTTCATGCATTGTATTGGTCACATAAAACTTTTATGATCATTTATTTAGTTTGATCATTTTGTTCAATATTCACTGCCTAGTAAGAGATCATCTTGTAAAATTGATGAATTTGAGGTATATGAATATAAAAAAGGCTAGAGGAAAGTTTTATTTTATGCTTCCATGTGCAAAATGTGTTGAACAAATTTCATAAGGTGTCATTATCAGTTAAAGGAGTTTTGGCATAGTGATAAGGGTATACACATGGTTTGTATGCATAGTATGACTAGTTCTAGGTGTCAAATGAAGATTGGTGAGTGTTAAATATTAATTTTTGTAATATAAAGGTGTATTTAATTTATAAAGGTGTGATTCAGGTGTTTTTAGGATTTGAAGGTCTCTTGAGGGCAAGTTGAATATTTTTGAAGGCTCTCGGATATGATAATCCTTGCTTAAGGGCTAGCAAGACAACAATAATTTAATTTTTGTATGGGTTACCAAAGGATTAAAAATGCACTAATTGGTACATAATTGTGTATTATTGACTTAAAAGTGTGAGATAAGTTTTAAAATTTGGAATTGAATGGAAGGTGGTAAGTTGACCTTATTTCTTTTTGATGCCCTAGGTTTCACACCATATTTGTTAGTGACCTTCCTAAAGGATTTAAAGTATAAGGTTACTTATTATATTTAAATGGACAAAAATTTACTCATAAAGTGCTTTGAAGTCATTTGGAAGTGTATAGTTTTTCCTATGGTTAAGCTTTTATGCAAATGGAGGGTTAATTGGTAGGTCAGTTTATGAAGGAGATATGATGCAAAGGAAGAGTTGGATGATAATTATTGTAATGAATGAGGGGGAATATGATTTTATTATATATATGAAATTTCAAGTCATGAGGGTGCATACATAATAATTTATGGGTTATGCAAGGTTCAGGTAGGGCTACTAGGCCTCTAAGGAAGGCTAGTGTGAAGAAGAGTGATTTTTGGTCATTTTATTCATAATAAAAAGGTATGGTTTTAGATTAATAATTTTATAAATTTTAATTTTGCATCATATATGTTTGATAAATATATTTAATTTCCACTCTTCATTTTATGCATGGCTTTCGAGAGAAAATTTGAAGGTAACTATGAAATTTCATCATGGTTGGAGATGGTCTAAAGATGCTCAAGGGGTGCCCAATTTTAGGTGACTTATTAGGATTCCATCTTAGTTTTATCAAGGTGCTATCACTCTTATTTTCTTCATATTTTTCATTTATTTTTAATATAGTAGTTTATGGTCAAAGAAGAGTTTTGTCAATGGGCAGGCTTGAGGTAGTCATTGTAAAGAATGGTATGCATAGTAATAAGGGGAGTTATATAATATCTCAAAGTATATAACTTCTTGATGTTGTATTTTAAAACATATATAGGTCCATAATATCATCATGTAAGCCCAATTTATCATTTTTTCAAAGGGGGATAAAGTGTTTGTAGAGGGAAAAGAGTATGTGCGTAAGCTTTGTTGTTGGATTTGAAAACATTTACAAGTATTGACATTAATGATAAAGGGGAATATTATTTATATGTTTTAAATGATGTAACTAAAGTTTCCAAGAGTGTTCATGAGTTTATATTTATTCATGGTTCTCAATGATAAAGTGTGCCTTAGTGATCATGCATGGACCTTGCAACGTTTACTTAATTAGGCAAGATGATGGATGTTGGTGATGTTTTGACCATGTTTGAGGGTAATATAAGGATTCAATAGTGTTTGGTATAATTTTGTAATTTAATTTAATTTAATTCATATATGTATTCTTGTGAATGTCTAGGTTATCCTAGTCATATTGGACAAACTTCTTGAGTAAGCATATTGATGATGTCAGAATTTGCACGTGTGAAGGTGTCAATATAAAATGCTTACATGGGTTTGTTCATATTTGTTATTATATTATGTATTTAAAATTTTATGTCTTTAAATGATTTATATAAAAATTTATGGTAGTGAAAAGTTGGTCTCTCCAGTAGATTTCACTAGTTTTCATAGTCAAATTTGCATTAAAAAGTGACCGTTGGAATTCAAATATTTGAATTTACAAAGGAAAAACAATCTAATTTTTTTTTAAATATATTTTCATGATGGATGAATTTTATGGAGGTATAAAAATCAAAGTGGTATATAAATTTAATTTAAATCCAATAAAAATGATTTGGAGGTCTGACTAGTCATACAACTACATTTATTATAGTTCAAAGTTGACTGAGGGTTTGACTATCTTATGCAAGTGTCCCAAGAAGGATGTTTGAGTTTTTATTAAATGTGTTTAGATATTTCAAGGTGAATTATCTATTGGAGAGTTTTTATACTACTTTATGATCATTTTTATGGATTTTTGAGGTTTGACCAATCCATCTTTAGTATGAATAATTGCTTACAAGTTGACTTTTGGTTCATTCATGGTGTTTTCATGTACAAGGCAAATGATTGATAGGTTTTGCATATGTAAATATTTGTATAAAGGAATTTAATAGCTTAATTGTATTTTATGGATCATATGGAGAGGATATAGGTTATTTTAAGTGGTCTTGTGTTCCTAATTTTTCTCAGTGAAGTTTTAAAAGGATGAATAGGTCTCCATGGACCTATAAGGGCTTCTTAGCCCTAACTGAAATATGTTATTACTTAAGGGTGATCTATAAAATCTATGGAAGACATATGTAGGTGAAATTTATCTTATTCTAAATTTGTACATAAGCCTTAAGATGGTGATTATGAAGGCTTTATAAAATACATGAACACATATGAAGGTTTCTAGCGTTGTAAAGTGAAGAAAAGAGAAGGTTGAGTGTGATTGGTGGATAGATTAAAGATTAGGTGATTGTGATGAATATGTGTGAACCTAGAGGTCATAATTTTTATGTTATTATAGTCTTATTTTAGGGTTGAATATTGAGGATGAGTGAAGAAGTGTCAAGTGATCTAAAAGGTTGTTTTGGATGCATTTCTTGTGTGTGATGGCTTGAAGGGTTAAAGAGAGTTTATATTATATATTTATCCATTATATTGAAAGAAAATTATATATCTAGATGTGTTTATATAATAAGGTGTTGTGTGGGTGATCAACATCTAGGACAAGTGGGTATTTGTTCATGCTTAGGGGGTGGTGCTCCTTGTGAATTGGGTGCTTCACTAAAGTCTCTTATTTGTAAATCTCTTATTGGATAAGACTATAGTTTACTTGTTCTTAGACTTAATCATGGGTTTTATCCCCCATGAGGGTTTCCCACATGATATAGGTGTTATGTTTGTTGATATTTCATAGTTTTCTTTATTCTTTGCAATAACTTGTTTATATGCTTCATGAATGCTTTTGTTGATTAGTTAAGAGTTTGAAGTTTTGGAATTGGAATTGAATTTCTTGAATCACTGATTCATCCCCCCCACCTTAGTTATTTTACCTCTAAAAATTGGTATTAGATCCATAATTTTATTAAAATTTTAACCACTTGAAGGTGATCAAAGGTATAATGGGTAGTCATCAAATGCAAAGTGGTTTCTTTACTAAGCAAGCACCATTATTAAATGGATCCAACTATGCTTTTTGGAGAACAAGGATGAGGACCTACATGATGTCTATAGGTTATGAAATTTATCAATATATTATAGATTGTTATTCCACACCCCTGTAATATCCCCTCTAAATAGGAAATATAGCAACACAAAAACTCTGAACCAAGATATAATCTCTGTTGAATAAATTTAGAATGATAACAATAATATAGTTTTTTTCAATAGTAAATCACAGATCTTATCACTTGTCCTTCTAAACTATTACAATTACAGTCCTCTAATTATGCATATAAATATAAAATACAGTCTTGAAAACCCTGGCTTTGCAAATCTGGAAGTGCAAATTGAATTCTGGAAAGTCTCGGCCCTTCTGTGTCGACACACAGTCGCCGTCGTCGGTCGATATCTCGCCGACGTCGGTCTCTGTCGGTCAGATTTCTACCGACGTCGGTCTTCAGTCGACCGATATCGGTCACTGAAAACCCTCTATCTGCCGAGGTCGGTTCCTGCACTGATCTGTACGAACCTGTACAGATTCTGTATGGCCGCAAATTAAGCACAACTTCCCTGTTTTCAACCCCTGATCTGAAATATATGTCTCTAGGACAGTAGATCTCTAGCTGTATAATTTATTGAATCAAAACGTAAAGCAATAAATACCTAGATATCTGTGATAACTTTTGTGTGAAGTTATCTCTCAAACCTGAAATTCTGTGATAACTTCTGGATGAAGCTATCTCTCACTTTGGCAATAGATCAGCTGATATTCCACAGCCTCTTAATTGCACACACTGAAGAGGGAATGTTCTCCAATGCAAATGGAATCCTGGAACCCTAGGCTCAGTCTTCACAGAAGAAATTCTTCAAAATCAATAATCAATAATCAATAGCATAATCAACAATGGCCTCCATGAGAAACCCTTATACCCTCAAAAGATATGCTTGCCCTAATTAGGGTTTCTTAAATTAGAATTAGGGTTTCTAATTAAAAATAGGCTAAATAATTAATATTTGATTAAATCAATCAAATATTAATATCTCCCTCAATACATGTCAGATCCACGAACCGATCGAAGCTAGTGAATCAGGGAGTGATTCCGCACATAACCATGCCACAATAAAGGCGCTCCACTGCATATCAAATATCCCTAAAAAGTAGGAGCTCAAGCCAAATGTGTCTAAAATACCCTGAATGAAAATCAAATGAAGAAATCCTGTGAATCAAAGTCGAGCCAAGCTCCATTATGACCCTCTATCCATCTTATTAGCCTACGAAGGTCGCATAATAGGCTAACCATGAACTCAGAACATGTCAATTGAAAAGGGGACATGACAATCCGCCCCTCTTGGAATTGCTTTCCCTCAAACAATCACTGAATGACAAATCAATCAATCCACCTGGATCCCAAATGTAGTTAGGATCTCCACCACTGTCAATTAACACGAACCCCATGCCATGTTCATCCCAACTCTCATGTAATGGCATCACATCATCTCTTGTACTAAGATAAGCACTCCAACATCCAATCCATAAATGACAATCAGCAAGCAAACTCCGTACCTGAATAATATCTAAAACTGGATTGTGAAGGCTAGACATAGTCATATCATCATCAACCTGTGACCCGACTGTAACAGAAAGTTGAGTCCTCACCACATGTGACAACTCCTGAACTGAACTCCCCTCAAGACCAAGCTCATCCTTGTACCTCTCCTGTACTGGTGCCAATGTGCTCTTGTCATCACCCTCTATCATGTTATGTGGTATAGGTACCTCCATCCGATGAAAAAACATATATCTGAAGCTACTGCCCCGTATTGCCTTAAGAATATGTGTCGTCCCATCAACATTAAAGAGAACCTCCATGTCCTTGAGACGAAGAGTAACTTCCTCAAATGAATGAAGCCACTTCATACCTAAGACTAAGTCTATATCCCCCATGTTTACCACATAATAATCAGCGTTGAACTCATAGTTGTTCAAGCGCAATGGGAGGTCTCTAATCATACGCTCACACTTAAGAGTGTGACCATCGGCTACCTTAACTCTGATGCCCTCAAAACCTTCTGTAGTGAGTCCACGCTTCTCCACAAATCTAGCATCTATGAAATTGTGAGTGGCTCCTGTATCAAGAAGGATGATAACCTTCTGCCCTGCCAAAACTCCACGGAGTCTGAATGACTCATCTGACTGTATGCTGGATATGCGGACCTCCTGTAGGTGAAGCTCTAACTCTGCCTCTGCATTAGGCCCTGAAGCCTCTGCCTCTACCCCTTCAGCACTGTTATGCTGTTTGGAATCCTCAGAATCTGACTCCTCATAATATATCCACATCATACGATTCGCCTTGCCCTTAGGCCTCAAAGGACAATCGTGATGGATATCATATGGTCCTTTGCAGTAGAAGCAAAGCTTCTTCCTGCGTAGATCATTAAGCGCCTCACGATCCAAAGGTGGTGCTGCTGGATTGGCCTTTGAATCATTTTTAACTCCAGATTTATCTATGTTAAAATCCGGTCTCTCCATATCCCCGTGGGAGTGCTTCTGGTCTCTAGAAGAAGAAGTACCTTTGGTGTTAAATTTATTGGATGGGGCTGCCATCTCCATATCACATGCCTTCCTCATAGCTACCTATAATGAAGGAGGATCAAAGGCTTTGATCCAACCCCTCAATGGCTCTGTCAATCCCTCTATGAAGAGAACTACCAATCTACGCTCTGAAATATTGGGTACCATGACTGCTAATCTCTGAAACTCACCAATGAAGGACTCCAAGCTACCTGTTTGTCTCAACTGTGCCAGATCTCGGAAGTAAACCTCGGGATCTCTCCTGTCAAACCGCTCAACCAATCTATCCACAAAGTCCTGGTACTCTGTCACTTGATTATGCTGAAGTGTTACCATACCATGGTACCACCAGTCATGTGCTACTCCATCTAAGTGCAAAGTGGCGTATTTGATGGCATCTATCTCTGACATTGGTCTCAATGCCAAAAAGGTGTCAAGCTTATGAACCCAAGCTTGAGCTGTCATCTTACTGCTGCCGTCAAAAGTAGTCAAAGAAAGCTTACCAGTAGCCTTTTGTAGCTCACTGAATTGGACTCTAGGTCTCCTGTCCTGTCTAGCCAATCTATAGTGCTCTCTCCTCAAATTGACAAAATGATCAAAGGTTGTTCTCTCCTGGATATGAGGAGGTAATAAGTCCCACTCATCATTTGCAGCCATGTAAACATCTGCAAATGGAGAATTCCCTGCCTCCTCATCTGCTGGTACCTCTGGTTCCTCTTGAATAAATGAAGGGCATGTAGGTCTATCAGCTGTTTTGGAGTGAGTCTGTTGTGGTCTCTGATTAACTGTAGCACTCCTATCATCTCTTTGGTCCCTGTTCTGTCCATCAGGTGCATTCATTCTCTCTATCATGGTCATAAGTCCCTGTAGTGTCTGAGCCATCTGCTATTGGCTTATCATCATAGCATGCTGAAACTCTCTGGTGGCCTGATCAGCATCATACCTGTGGCCCCTGGGTGGGCTACCCTCACGTCTGTCACTCATGATGATCGGTCTCTGATCTAACAACTGGATACCTTCAAGCAAGGCTCGGCTGCGTGTGTTATACCTGTGTGTCCCAACTCTTGTGGCTGCATAAGATCTATAGACCCTCAGGCTGGCAGGATTTAGCTCTGATACCGCTGTAATATCCCCTCTAAACAGGAAATATAGCAACACAAAAACTCTGAACCAAGATATAATCTCTGTTGAATAAATTCAGAATGATAACAATAATATAGTTTTTTTCAATAGTAAATCACAGATCTTATCACTTGTCCTTCTAAACTATTACAATTGCAGTCCTCTAATTATGCATATAAATATAAAATACAGTCTTGAAAACCCTGGCTTTGTAAATCTGGAAGTGCAAATTGAATTCTGGAAAGTCTCGGCCCTTCTGTGTCGACACACAGTCGCCGTCGTCGGTCGATATCTCGCCGACGTCGGTCTCTGTCGGTCAGATTTCTGCCGACGTCGGTCTTCAGTCGACCGATATCGGTCACTGAAAACCCTCTATCTGCCGAGGTCGGTTCCTACACTGATCTGTACGAACCTGTACAGATTCTGTATGGCCGCAAATTAAGCACAACTTCCCTGTTTTCAACCCCTGATCTGAAATATATGTCTCGAGCACAGTAGATCTCTAGCTGTATAATTTATTGAATCAAAACGTAAAGTAATAAATACCTGGATATCTGTGATAACTTCTGTGTGAAGTTATCTCTCAAACCTGAAATTCTGTGATAACTTCTGGATGAAGCTATCTCTCACTTTGGCAATAGATCAGCTAATATTCCACAGCCTCTTAATTGCACACACTGAAGAGGGAACGTTCTCCAATGCAAATGGAATCCTGGAACCCTAGGCTCAGTCTTCACAGAAGAAATTCTTTAAAATCAATAATCAATAATCAATAGCATAATCAACAATGGCCTCCATGAGAAACCCTTATACCCTCAAAAGATATGCTTGCCCTAATTAGGGTTTCTTAAATTAGAATTAGGGTTTCTAATTAAAAATAGGCTAACTAATTAATATTTGATTAAATCAATCAAATATTAATATCTCCCTCAATACATGTTGGATCCACGAACCGATCGAAGCTAGTGAATCAGGGAGTGATTCCGCACATAACCATGCCACAATAAAGGCGCTCCGCTGCATATCAAATATCCCTAAAAATTAGGAGCTCAAGCCAAATGTGTCTGAAATACCCTGAATGAAAATCAAATGAAGAAATCCTGTGAATCAAAGTCGAGCCAAGCTCCATTATGACCCTCTATCCATCTTATTAGCCTACGAAGGTCGCATAATAGGCTAACCATGAACTCAGAACACGTCAATTGAAAAGGGGACATGACAACCCCCTAATTTTTTAACTAGTAAAATTGACAAGAAATTGAGTGAGAACAATTCTAAAACTATGAATGTCATCATTTTTGGCCTATTAGAGGCTGAGTTCACCAAGGTAATTTATTACAAATCTGATAAGTAAATCTAGGATAAATTATATATCATTTATGAATGATATTCAAAGGTTATTTTGGATTAATTATAGACCTATTGAAGGTAATTTGAGGCCTTCAAAATTATGGAAGAACATAATGTGGCATCCTATTGTATAAGGGTTGATGAGGTGGTAGACATGATCAAAGGTCTTAGAGAGGAGATTAAGTAAGCTATTGTTGTATATAAATTATGAAGGTCTCTCACCCTCAAGTTTGATTAAAATATTTTTATTTTAGAAGAGAGTCATGATCTCACCAAGATGAATATGGATGAATTGCATGGCATCCTTACTATCTATGAGATGAGAGTGTTGAGTGTGGAGCTATTTAAGGCTATCACATGACCATAAGAATAAATTTTGGGGGCTTAAAGAGCTCCAAATATATCAGGGGTGTAATTTTCATGTTCTCCGCATGTGAGTGGAATATTCCTTATATTCATAATTTCTATGTATGCCATATTTCATGGAGTTAGTTGTTAGATGCCTTTTCTCATGTTGACTTTCATATTTTGAAGAAGCCAGTTATTTTTTGGAAAAGGTAACTCCTTCCTTATTGAGTGGAGTTGGTTGTGATCACATGCTTTTTGGAAAATGTGCCCTTAAAAGGTGGAGAGATGGAAATTTTGAATTCTTCCTTGGGAGAGCTTTTGGATAAGGTTAATGAGGTCGAGGAGGGTTTTCAAATGTTGGATAATGCTTAGCTTTGATAAGAATTACACGTTTGGTCCTCCTTTTATGTATTTTCTTCATTTTCTTATGTATAAAAGGTGTGGTGTGGCCTTTAGAGGTTGATGGTTTATTTGTAGGGTGTGGCTTTGAGGATCAGATTCAAAGTGTAGGTGTTTTTCAAATTGTATGTGTTCATTCCAGGGTGTGGTTTACAAACTTGTGAGATACAACATTATGCAGCTGCAAGTGAAAGTGTATACTTTTGTGCAATACCTTTTACATGAGATTTTTCTATCTTTGTGAGAGTTCATTATAATCTTTTTTTAGATTACTAATTTATTTGATAACTTTCAATGGTGGATGTAGCCCACATTGAGTGAACCATGTTAGATTTGTGTTATCTATGTTATTATTATCTTGCTCTCATTTATTCTTTCATATTAATGGTGAATTAAGGGATGTTTCTATGATGCATTTTATTTCATAGATTTAGATCTAGTTTATGGTAATACTAGATCTAGATTTAGAAGTGTTTTATTCCTAAAAAAGTGTCAATGAGTACAAACCACCAAAGAAGGAATAAACCTTTAAGGTGATCAAGGAGATAAATGGAAAGAAGAGAAAATTAATTATTGAAGACTTTAATCTTAAAGAAGATCAACTTAAAGCCATGATTGCAATAAAGTTAAATTTATTATTATGTAAATATGAAGGGAAGATTCCTTTTAAATTTTATTAATGTGTTAAAGTTAGTAATTTTTAAGCTAAGTGCCCAAATAGAGGTAAGCCTGAACATAAGTAAACTCATAAGGAATCTCATGAGGATTAGCATAATAAATTTGAGGGTCCTAACAAGTATAGATAGTTATTTAATATAATAAATGGAAATAAGGTGTCATGAAAAGGTAGGAAGAGCCTTTATCATTAAGAAGATAATAAATCATCTACTAAATAAGAAGTAAAAACATCATATAGTGATGATTCATCTTATGATGAGAATAAGGATACAATGTTCATGGCTCTTAGGGATGGTGAAGGTGAATGTTATTTAGGTAGAGATCTCTTTGGTAGAGATATCTCAAAGGAAGAAGATGAGAAAGTTACTCTTCAAGACAAATATATAAATACCTTGAAAGATTTGAATATTCTACAAGGAAAACATAGAAATAAATCATCCTTGATCAAGACCTACGAGGAGAAAATTGGGTTATTTGAAGAAAGGTTTAGAAATGAATTCAAAGAGCATGATGAGATCACTCAACATCTTAAAACTCATGATTACACCCTTGTTGAAGAGGTAAAGAGTAAGGATGAATATTGTGTCAAATATAAATCAAATATGGAGTCTTTGTAGATGAAACTATATCAAGCCATGATCAATATTGAAACATATCAAAAGTTTGAGAAAAGTACAATTGATCTTAATGACCTATTGATTAGTCAAAATATATCAAATGAAAAATTATTCCTAAGGTTCCATGAAGATAATAAAAATTATAAGAAGATTGAGAAGACAATGATGATAGATCAAGAGACTAATCATGCTAATGACAGTACTAGTAAATACAATAAGAACTAAAATATAAATAAGGACAAATTTTAATAGATATAAAATTTTAAATCAAATTAAGCAACCCAATGCATTAAATTATGATAACTCCTTTAATGGTTACTATTATTATTATCATCAATTTGGACATATGATCATTGATTACAAGAGAAAAGCTCCTAGTAAGATATTTACATATAATTATGAGAGAAATAATGAAAAACATAAAGAATATCATCACTCAATATAGTCAACTAGTCCATAAGTAAATAATGACATATTTTGCTATAGGTGTCAAGGGATTTATCATAATGCAAGGTCTTGCAATGCCTTCATAAGGAATTCATATGATCATGTGTATGAATGGGATACTAAAACTTCAAATAGTCATCATATGCCCTATACATAAGGTATGAAAAATTAGAGAAACTTCATTTGTTTCAAGTGTCAAGAGAGAGGTCACATAAAAAGGTTATATAAGAATGACCAAAATTGTACTTCAAAGAATGACCATCATAACATGAAGAAAAGGATACATAACGAATGGAGACCCAAGGAGGTGAATGAGAAATAGGTTTAAAATGGATGATTTGTCATGATATAACAAGGTAAAAATTCAAATGTCAAAAATAAATATTTATATACCTAAGGGAATGAGAATATCAAAAAAGATTCTAAGTGAAAAGGAAATAATGAAGTTAAGAACCTAGTCAAAGTTAATTTGATGGTGATAAAGGACTACAAGTCAGGTGAGAGCATGGAGATGCAAGAGTATCCTAAGTTTTGGTACCTTTAGTCCCTCTATAACAAGTGGGTTTATGTACCTATTATTCTTAGGAGACATCTTTCATATGAAAAAGCAAGTGTGTGTGTTCCAGGTGATGAACAAAGTACAAAGGTAAGCAAAGTTACTGATTGGTATTTAAAGACCAATGTAATTTTGGTATAGAATAGATGATATTATATTACCAAGCCTTTTTTTGATAATAAAAGGTCATTAGTTAATGGGGAGTAAAAATTTCATTTGATTTATCTATAGGTTTATGTGGAAAAGCTTTAAGACTTCCATTTAGAGACATTGGTCTTAAAAGTAAGTTTTAATCAAATTTTGGTGTTTTGTGGTAGGCCTAATCATGAAGTATGAATGTAAGGTTGGTATGGAGTGTGGAAAATACTTTTACAAGTTTATTCCATGGTGTTTTATGCATTAGATTGGTCACATAAATATTTCATGATCATTTCTTTAATTTGATCATTTTTCTCAATGTTCACTACCTAGTAAGAGCTCATCTTGAAAAAAGGGTATAGGTAAAATGGATTTTATGTTTCCATGTTTAAAATGTGTTGATTAAATGTTGGGAATCACCATGATTAGTTGAATGTGTTTTGGCATACTGATAGGTGTATACATAGGGTCTGTATGCATAGTATGACTGGTTCAAGGTGTCAAATGAAGATTGGTGTGTTCAAGATGTTTTTTTTGCATAAAAAGTTGTGTTAACTTTATACATGTGTTCTATATGAGGTTTCAAGATTTGAAGGTCTCTTGAGGGGAAGTTAAATAATTTTTATGATGCTCGGGTATACAGACCGTCCTTTACTTAGGGCTATCAGTAAAAAAACCATTTCATGCTTCTATAGGTTACCAAAGGAGTAAAAACTTAAAATTTGGTATATAAGTGTGTATTTTTGACCTCTGGGTGTGAGAGATGTTTCAAGATATGGCATTGAATGGAAGGTGGTAAGTTAACCTTGTTTCTTTTTAATGCCCTAGGTTTTGTACCATATGGTTTAGTGACCTTCCAAATTATTTAAACTATTAGTCTGATTATTATATTTAAATGGACAAAAGGGTGATAAAAAATGTCTTTAAAATCATCTATAAGTGTATAGTTTATCCTACGGTTGAGCTTTTGTGCAAATAGAGGGCTAATTGACAGGTCAATTTGTGAAAGCGATATGATTTAGATGAATATTTGGATGATGATTATTGGCATGAATGATGGGGAATATGATTTTCATTTAGATATGAAATTTAAAATCATGAGGGTGCATAAATATAAAGTTATGGGCTCTTCAATGTTTAGGTAGGGCTACTAGGCCTCTAAGTAAGGCTAGTGTGAAGAAGAGTGATTTTTTGTCATTTTCTTCATAATAAAAAGTTATTTTTGTCCATTCATATGTTTATAATTTTTATTCATGAATAATATATGTTATATATATATATATATATATATATATATATATATATATAATGTTTAATGTTCATTTTATGGGTGGGTTGTGAGAGAAAATTTGAAGGCAACTATGAAATTTCTTAATGGTTAGAGATGGTCTGAAGATTATGAAGGGGTACACAAGTTTAGATTACTTAGGGGGAGTCCATTAGAATGTTATAAATGTGTTATCACTCCTATTTACTTCATATTGTTCATTTATTTTTCATATAGTAGTGCATTATCAAATAAGAGTGTTGTCAATGGGTAGGTTAGAGGTAGTCATGGTAAAAAATGGTATGCACAGTGATAGGGGAGTTTATATCATCTATAAGAGGATATAAATTATTGATGTTGTATTTTAAAATATTTAAATTTATTTATGATTATTAGTTAATCCCACTTTTTCATTTTTTAAAAGGGGGAGAAAGTGTTTGTAAAGAGTATGTGCATAAGCTTTGTTGTTGGATTTGTAAACATATACAAGTGTTGAAATCAATGAAAAAAGGGGATATTTTTTAGGTGTTTCAAATTATGTACCTAATTTGGAAAAGTGTGTTCATGTTTTTATTTGTATGCATGGTTCTTAATAATAAAGTGTGTCATAGTGATCATGTATGGACCTTGCAGTGTTTGCTTAATTAGGAAAGATGATGGATGTTGGTGATGTGTTGACCATGTTTAAGGGGCCATATGAGGAGTTAATATTTCTTGGTATAATTTTTTAATTTAAATTAATTCACATATATTTTGTTTTTAATGTCTAGGTTATCATAGTCATCTTGGTAGAACTCTTGAGTAATCAGATTGATGACGTCAAAATTCACACGTGTGAAGGTGTCAGAAGAAAGTGGTCACATGGGTTTGTTTAGATTTGTGCCTAGATCATGTTTATTAAAATTTAAGGTCTTGAAATTATGTATATAAAAATTATGGTAGTGAAAATTTGGTCTCTTAGGCAGATTTCACTAGTTTCCATAGTCAAACTTGCATTAAAAAGTGACCGTTGGAATTCAAATAATTGAATTTACAAAGGAAAAATAGTATACAATGTTTTATTAATAAATTTATATGATGGATGAATTATATGGTGGTATAAAAATTAAATTATTATATAAATTTAAGTTAAATTAATGAAAAATGATTTGGAGGTTTGACTGATTGTACAATTGCATTTATTACGGTTCAAATTTAACTAAGGGTTTGACTATCTTCTACAATTGACATGAGAAAGATGGTTTAGTTTTTATTGATGGTGTTTAGATGTTTTAAGGTGAATTGTATATGGAGAGTGTTTTAAACTCGTTGAGGGTCATCTAAATGGATTTTAGAGGTTTTACCAATCCATCTTTAGTATGAACAATTGCTTATAAGTTGACTCTTGGTTTGTTCATGGTGTTTTCATGTACAAGGCAAAGGATTGATAGGTTTTGCATATGTAGAGGTGTGTAAAGATGAATTTAATCACTTGAGTATGTCTTAGGGGTCACATTTTAAGAACATATGCTATTTTAAGTGGTCTTGTGTTCCTATTTTTTCTTGGTTAAGTTTTAAAAGGATGATAGTTCTTCATAGACCTATAAGGGCTTATTATGCCTAATTGAAAGATGCTATTGCTTAAGGGTGATATATAAAATATATGTACAACATATTTAGGTGAAATTTATAATATTATAAAGTGTAATATAATAATTAAGAATTAAGGTATCTCTTATATCTGAATAATAAGATGGTGACCATGAAGGATTTATACAGAGCATAAACAAAGATGAAGGTTTCTAGAGTTGACAAGTGAAGAAAAGAGAAGGTTGAGTGTGATTGGTGGATATATTAAAGAGAATATTAGTGTGAATAATATTTTTTACCTATATTTCATGCTTATAATTTTATGATAGTGTTATTGTAGGGTTGAAGATTGTGGATGAGCAAAGAAGTGTAGAGTGATCCAAAAGTTTGTTTTGGATGCATTGCTTGTGTGCGAAGGATTGAAGGGTTGAATAGAGTTGTTATTAATTTTTTCTAAATTAGATTAAAAATAAATAAAATATATGGATGTGATGATATCATAAATTTTTGTGTAGGTTCTCAACATCTAGGATAGGTGGGTGCTTGTTCATTCTTAGGGGTTGGTGCTCCTTGTGAAGTGGGTGATTCACTAAAGTCTCTTGTTTATAAATATATTATAGGACTATAGTCCACTTGTTTTTAGACTTGAGAGTGGGTTTTATCCCCCATGAGGGTTTCCCACATGATCCATGTGTTATATGTGTTGATATTATATAATTTCCTTTGTTCTTTACAATAACTAGTTTATATGCTTCATGAATGATTTTATTTATTGGTCAAGAGTATGAAGTTTTGTAATTAGAATTAAATTACTTGCATCACTAATTCGGCCTCCATATTAATGATTGTACCTCTAGCAATAATTTTCGGGTTTCTATTTTCAACTTCAATTTTTACATCTTTTGATAGATGACATTTTCCCAACAATCTATGTTATCATGTTTTCCTATATTCCCCTGATTATTATGATAATTAATATCACTCTATTATCATTATATCCCTTTTTCACCCTTTGTCACATTTTTTATGACTTAAAGTAAATCAATTTTTTTCATGTTTTATTCCTCTTGATTTCCTTTTCTTTCACTCCACATTGGATAAAATAAGGTTAAAGTCAAGATAACACTTTTATTTCACCATAATTTACGAGACTCTTATATACCATGCACTCTAAGTTCTCTCTCTCTTAGAAACTAAGTCCCAAGTATTCAAATGAAATTCATTTTTAGCACCCATGTTTGGTTTTCCAAATTATTATGGAGGAAGAATAGAAAAATCCATCAATAAAGTTGAAAGCCATTTCATTTGAACCAAAAGGCAATGATATCCAAAAGGCAACATATAATTTTCAAAACTCAAAATCACACCAAAAGATGTGATTCCAAGCACATATCCTATCTCTAATAAAATCATAACTCCATAGTGGGCCTCATGATAGAGCCAAGGTCTATTGGGGTGTGGTAGGCTAGTAGAATTGAATAGGAGAATTCAACAAACTCTATGGTGATACCTATTTTCTCATGTAGGTACTGATTCTTTTTAGTATACCGATGGCTCTGTAAGGGGTTTTAAGGAATGGGGAACATGTTTTGGGAAGGTATGTCTATTTTAATTTTCATACGTATATCCTTCATGGTATGATCTACATATTTCATTTGTTGACCTAAGATTTATGTGGCTAAGATAAGTGTTAACGTTTTGGATTCATAGGCCAAATTTCAATCTATGATGTCAATTTTTTTTTAATAATAACTATTCTTGACTATTCATGATGATATCTTAAAGTATCATGCCCTTGTTGGTCCTATTTTGAGAGTCTTCAAGACTAATGATAAGTGTCATCATGAGCCATGGTTTAATGTTTAATCCATTATGTCATGAGTCTCTTGAAGTCTTTTGGGTGGTGTGTTAGGTGTAATCGTAATCAAAATGTCCTACTAACTCATATTTGAAACTACCTAACATTGCTTCCATAACATTATGGTTCTTCTATGAAAGATCATTACTCCCTCCATCATGTCCACTTACAATTCCATTTCAAAGAGGGGTAAAATGTATGCACTAAAATCTGCTCATCCCACTAATAATATTAATTAATACTAATTTCTATTAATTTAACATATAACTAAATTTCCTATCTAGTATAACTAATATACCATTATCCCACATCCCATTTAGATATCCTACAAACCTTATCCCATCCCAAAACCAATTAATACTTGTTATACCCAACATTCCCCTATTCTCTAAGGAGAAATGGGAACCCAATTTTTCATATGTTTATGCAAAATATGAAAAATCTAAGATGTTTCACTTTTGGCATGGTGGTATTGGCACAATATGTTTCATGGGACTAACTTTTATTCTATAGAAACTATTCTTTGAGTTTATATTTTTAGTCTAATTATTTTATCCCTTATGTAGTTTGTCCTTTTAGATGTTGAGTTTCAAGTGTTCTTGGGCCTAGTTTATTTTGGGATTACTATTAAAGAAGCCTTATTTTTTCAAGAAATTATTGCAAACATTTTGTTCAAAAGAATTCCCCCAAAACAATTTGGCGTATGGGCTCTTTACCTTATGGAATTTCGGACTATGAATTTTTTTCCTAATATAATTTACTTGGTAGATTATCCCTTTGACCCTTCTAAACCTACCCTTTGAGACTTTTTGAACTAGACCTTTAGCCTTTTTGAAAGTTTCCTTTATCCTTTGAACTACCCCTTCATCTTTTCTTGAATTGATGACTTTACCCTTTTTGACCATCTCTTTTAAGGCACATACCATTCAAGTTTTGTCTAAAAGACCCTTCAAGAATTTATCCCAAATCCTTTACCCTATGGGTCTTATCCTTTGGGATATCCATTTCAATCCTTTTACCCCATGTAAACTACCCTTTAGCCTTTGTGTTCTAGACCCTTTTGACATGGACATACCTTCCAAGATTTTTGTCCCAAGCCTTTGACCCTTTTCAAAGTGTCCACTTACCCTTCAAAATAATTTCCATATCCCTTTTCCCCACCAGAATACCCTCCATACCTAAGGCACATACCATTTAGGTTTTGTGCAATCTACCCTTCAAAACTTTTGAAATGACCCTCAGCCATATGAAAGTACCCTTTGGAAAATCAAAAGTGCTCTTTGGCCCCTATGAAGTAGGTCTTTCAAGATTTTTTTCATGGAAAAAATGCCCTATGAATTGGACCCTTAGGATCAAAAGTATCCTTTATGTAAATTCAAAATTCCCTCCAAAATTTCAAATATCCCTTTAGAATAATTATCTTGACATTTTTGTGTCTAGATGAAATATTCAAGGATATTATTATGAACATTTTGTCCAAAATAATTCCCATAAAAGAATTAATTTATAGACATTGACCCAAGTTCATCTTTATAACTTAGACCCTAATTTACTTATTACTAAGAGTAATAGTATCACCATACTAATCAAAAATAAAATCAAAAATATTTCCTATCAATACTCTAAAGACCCTGGCCAACCTGAGCTAACAAGTTTGAATTATATGGGAAATAAAATCCAAGTGAACATTGCACATTTATGTCACATGAAATGATATTCAATGTAGGATTCTATATAGGTGATACATCATGTTTGAAAAGTTGTCATTGCATTCAAGCAAGCTTGCATTCAAAGTCTTATGATATCTTACAATGATGGAGAACCATAGTTCCTACTTCAAGAAGTGTACTGTGAGTAAAATAGTGACTAAGCCAAAGCCATGTTTTTTTCATAAGCATACATAACACAAGAAAAATAACACAAAACATGAAACAATAACATCTACATCTAAAACATTCCATGGAACCAATCCACCATCCCCATATTAAATTAAGGACTTCATAAAATTTATGGATACATTATTTGACACCATAGTGTTTGGAAACAAATATAGGAACTACTTAGTATTATGGGATGTCATTAATTTGGTGGATCTGTTTTCACTTGAAGATGGTATAAAACTAGCAAATAGATTATTCGTAAAAGAACTATTAGAATTCAAATACTAAAGATTAAACTTTTTGTAGCCAAGTTAGAAGTAATGCCATGCATTGACCTCTTAAAGGACCTATTCTTCTCTGGTAAGATATCATAGGATTCTTTATTGCATCATTATAATAAAAATAAGATGGTCACATGAATTTTAAGGGGAAATTTATAGAGATACCTATCTTTGAGTATCCATGATGCCTACTTCAATAAGCACACATTGGTGAAATTTAAATTAGAGACATCGATGGATAAGGTGTTATCTTCATGGCTACTCCCAAACTATACTATCACATGGAAAGGGAAGAATTCAAAAGGAGTAATCTTGATTGACAGGTTCAATTTGGGGATTCAAATTGGTATGACTCTTCTTAACTAATTATATAATATGCCAAACATCCATTTCATTAATTTGGATTGAGTACCATCACTATACATGATACTTACACGTGATGACACATATGCCCTAGTTGAGATAGTAAGCCTACATTTGAAGGAGTAGATTATTCGTAAAGATAAGTACCCCACACCCATGGAATATTTCTTCATGATGTCATATTTATTAGACGCAGTCATGAGAACATGTTACAAAGACCTTGGTGCATTATGATCTCTAAACATAGAATGTAAGAAGAATATAATTTGTGACCATTACCAATTCATGCACATATATTTGTATATAAAACATATGGTGAGGATCTCCAAATATGTCTCCTTAGGTTTGGCAAGCCATTCATGCTCGCCCTTGCCTGAAATTAGACATAATATTATGAATAACTTGGCTAGGAAAGGGTATTATTTATTTTACCCAAATTTCATTTTCATCATGTTATAGGGAAAAAAATCTACCCCTATGTCTTCCAAGGTTTATACCAGATAAATTATCTAAATAGGAGATTGCCTTCCAATTATGGAAGAGCATTGAAAAGGATTTGTCAAGGTAAAAGAAAGCCTTATATTTTGGTCACTTCATAACTATCAACAAAATGGTGTATAGAATGAGAAATCATCTTAAGGAGATAAGTGGAAAATTTAGTAGTTATCCTTTTCCCAAACTTATATATAGAGATTGGGATCTACATGGGTTAATCCAAAAACACATTCATGGATTCAATAACCCATATAGTCATGAAACTTATGACTATGACTTCTTATTTTTGAATGCCAAATCTAATGAAGTGTTAGAATGGGAAAAGGTCATTGGGATATAAGAGGATCATTTTAGAATGATCTAGGATGATCCTTCAGTTTCCACCAAGAAGTTATATAGCAAGAAGGCACTCTTCAAAGGATGGTAACATTTAGATTTATAGAGAGGATAGTTCAAGGAATAATCTAAGGACCACACTTCTTTCTCTTCCCAAGGAATTCATTTGAAGTTAAATTTTAAATAAGTGAAGAAGGATCCTAGGATACCCAAGCCTATTACAACTAGAGGAAAACAAATAGGGGACCCTATCATCCTTGATTTTGATGAGGAAGAGAGGACACATGAATTACCTGTTACAAGTTTTAGTCAAGTGCCAATCATTATTCCTAAAGAATACATTGTTACATCCATTGGTATAATAACTATAGGGGTAAAATTATCATCACCTCAAGAATTCCCTACATAATTAAGGACTCCCTTGGTCTATAAGAGAAATCTTAGGACTACCATAAGTAGTCCTATAGTAGAGGCATCACAGGGCTTGTCTACTCAACCTCCACACTTAGAACTGGCTATGGGAGTTGTGGTGATAATTAAGGATATTTAATATGATTCAAATGAGGAAGTTTAGTTAGAGATAACCAAGTATATGATCCTTTAGATAGAACCTATGGAGCTTACACTTCCAAGTACATAGTCTTTTGTTAGTTTTACCTTGTCTTATATACCTATCTTTGGGTAGGCTACCAATGTGGAAGTTCCCACATCCATCCCCTCTACTTAAACTACTACCATTTCTCCCTTTATCTCAAATTATATACCATTCACCACCCAAATCCCTTCTATTCCTATTGGCACCTCCACTATTAGAGACATCAAGAAGAAGAAAGTGTCTAGGAAGGGGAAGATAACACTAGCCACCTCACAACTCCATGTCTAATCCACTCAAATCACCCTTCCACTACCATATACCACTTACACAAAGGATAAAATAGTGAAAAACACTAGTAGGGGGAGGAATTCCAAGTTCCAAATAGTCATGGTCCATCCACTTCCTTAGTTTAGAAGAGTCGATTGGTTCAAAATCATATGGCCTTTCCTTATTGATGTCTTGACTAAAGCCCATAAGAAATAACAAAAATCTCAAGAGGAGGTAGAGGAAAAGGTTTTTTTCATAACTTATGATGCATCCCAATTAGATATTCCTCCATGGGAAGTGGATTTAAGAAGAAATGCATGCTAATTACCAAACTTCAAGATCATTGAGATTATATCTATTTATACGTTGTATAATCCTCCAACTAGTCATATTTAAAGGGTGAAGAACAAGATGTTAGAAGATTACAAGGGCACCTAGATAATAATTAAATAAATGAAAGAAGTATTATCCCTAATTTAAAGGTATAAAAAAGAGCTAAGACAATCTTTATATGATGAAAATTTAGCAGACCTAGCTCAAGCACATAAGGATGCCATAGTTTTAATCCATGAGGGCACTAAACTAGCTCAGTAGGAACTAGAGTCAAAGCTTTAGTTATTAGAGGCTGAAATGGAGCAACTTAAGGAGAAATCCAAGACAATACATATTAATATTGACATATAAGATGAAGTCTAAGAGGTAACTTTGAGATGTTATAACTCCATAGAAGCCATGGAGTTTATGAGGGCTGAGATGGCCCCTCATGTGAGATAAACTAATCAATCATTTAAATCTTTGAGAGATGATAGTAAAAAACTAAATATGCTAGTTGTCTATATAAGAAACTCACTATATAGTCATCTTGACCTAATGACTGTGCTAGAGGCATCCAATGCCTTAAATCTAGTAGTCATTCAGTAAGAGGAGGTGACATATTGGATAAATATTTTTGGTGATTTAGTCCACATATATTAGGTACATGAGGCTCAAGTTATTCAAATTTTTAATGATCTAAAGTTATCCAAGGTTAAAGAATCCACTAGTAAGTTGATTAACAAAATTAATTTTGAAAAACATATCTAGGAAGTGGTCGATGAGTTTAAGTAGAGTTTGCAAGGTTTGAAAATTGAGGAATAGGAGTCATAATTAAGCGAGGCTTAGATAAAGGTTACTAAAGTTGAAATATTCAATAATAAATTTCAAATAACTAAGGATAAACATGTGAATCTCCTTGGACAGACCAAGAGAATCCATTAGCTATCACTACTAAATATAGACATTATAGAAAAGTAGCATCGAGTGGTGAAAATTTTCTATAAGGATAACAAAGAAAATAATAAGTAGGATTCAGGTGGTGAAACCAAATCTTCAACTGCCATGACAAATTCTATGCCAACTAAGGTGCATGCAACACTTTGAGTGAGTAATCCTTGATAGGATAGAATCTTATGCATGTACAATTTTTTAATGACCAATGTACTTAGATTTTGAGTGGCTAATTATGAAAAAATGACTTTATGTTTTGTGTACATGCACACGTTACATAATTTTGAAAAGTTAGTTTATTAATTTGTTAACTTATAGTCCCCTTTTAGATGGTTTTAGACCATAGTTAGAACTACATGTTCTAATTTCCACTTGTAACCACCTTACATGAACTTGGAGGATGAGGCAACCCCTTCCCCAAGTCTATATATATAATTGTAACCCGATTTAGTTTTTTGGAGTAAGAAGATTTTAAAATACAGGGCAATGAATAATTTTGATTGTTAGTAATTTTTTTGAGTATTTTATTCTAATTATGTGAAATAAGTTGTTATTTCCATGGTTATATGTTTTAATAACCTTTAATGTGTAATATCTATCAATATAATTCTTGATTTATTGATTGATATACTAATCCTATATGTGTTACATCTACTGAAAGATTAGTGAATGTATCGATTGAGTTGGTCAAGTTAATTGAATCATATTTTTGAATGTGTATTTATGCTTTATTTGGTGTAGTCTTTTATGTGTTTACAACAACTACCTTAGATAATTCATTTTGATCGATCCACAATATCCTAACAAAGGATTTACAATAACTACCATAAAGGAGCAACCTTTATCTAAGGCTTATTTATTCTCAAAATCTTTATTTCCTTAGACTTCTTAGTCATGTCTGATTGTATGTGTATTATTTTTTATAGAAAAAAACATAGGTTTATTAAGAAACTAACCAATGAAATAATTCTCAAGAACCATGGAGCCTCCTTTTCTTCCCTACCTTACCCTAATTTTTGATTTTTTTATTAATACCTACCCACTCTCGATTAGAAACAAACCACCCATCTAACTCACATAGAGACTCGCTATATTATAAAGCCACACCTCCATCTAAAAAGCCCTTGTCAATAACCTACATGCCCTACCCATATTCTATCAATAGATTGAAATACATCACATACCTATAACTCATGCCCTAGAGTGGATTTCATCTCCATAGAGATCCTAAAATGTTACAGGTTACCTTGTTTGATTGTAGTGTGCATAAAAACCATATCAAAATTCCCTTTATTAAACCCCTAACAAAACCTATTTACCCACTAACCTACTCCCTAAGCCACTATCCATTTTAAAAATAAAAAATAATCTACCTACCCAATGCCCACACTATTCTAGCCTCTCCTAAACCCCTAAACCTTGAGATTTATAGAATATAGAAGATTCTAGAAATCTCCTCCATATTAGTTCCCTTCCTCTAGAATTTTATATTCTAGAGATCTCCATGGAATTAAAAGTTCTTTGGAAAATACCCAACCATTGATCTCAATGGCTCAAATTTGAATTTGAGCCGTTAATTCCTCCCTCCTTGCCTATATAACCAAACTCACATCCTCCCTCAAAATAACTACAAATATTTAAGCCTACTTGCTATCTTGCTTCCATTATCATCTTCCTTACATCAATCCAAAGATATTATCAAGGACACTCACTCATTAGAATCCATTATCAATGTCAAGCAAGCAATCCAAAAATCTTCAAATTTTGCATCAAACATCCATTAGACAATCTTGGAGAGGATATATAAAAAAGTAAACTGATGATAATATCATTCTTATTGAGATGATTGTCTTTTTTATCCTCTACTACTTGTGTGTTTAGATTCAGGTTTTTATTACTAAAATTTAGTAATAGGAATTAAATCTAAAATTAAGGGTACATTTTTTACATACATAGTAAAACTGACCGAGATGATCACTTCAAATCTTGACACGGGATATGACCAAGATGATAAAATGGGGTTGGTGTGCCCCAAGTGTCTAGGGGATAAAAAGGTTCCATTGTGATGGATTCTAGACAAATGACCAATGTCTGGATAAATTATTTGATTGAAATAATGAAATTGATTTAAAGGAGATGGTTTAATCTAATGATAAATTATGTAGCAAATATACATGCTAAGGAAGGATTGAAAATTGATTTAAGGGATAATGTTGTTGATTGATGATGACTAGATAATTTATGTAAGAGTCAGAGATTAAAATCGATGCATGATTACTGAGTTACTTATCTAGGGATGGGATGATTATGAGAGATGAATGGTGGTTGAGCTATCTCTCAACATGAATGAAATACTAGGTGCTACCTACATAGTCCTAAAATACCTCAGGCTGATGTAGTTATGATGCAAGATAAAGTTGGATGTCAATGAAATGGAAAATCCATGCCCCAAATGTTGTTAGAAATTATTAGAGATGACTAATTAGGATAATGGGAGTGTTTAATGGGATTGGACATAAGTTTTTTTAGTAACAAGCTTGTAAGGGGTCTAGGGGAGGGTCAAATAGGATAAAAGAGTTAAAATTGAGTCATTTGTACATTTTGTGAGTGATTTTCAAATTTGAGTCAAAACCATAGACAAGCTATCTAGAGCTTCCCATCATGATGAGAGAGTTCAATAGCATTAGATACTTGTCAATGCTAGACCTATGGTGAGTACCTAACCCATATATAGTGATTTTTGTGATTTTTTTTAATTTTAATTAGTTTTTTGGGGGTTTTTAAAAAAATAAATGCCAACCAAATTGGTTAAACCATACCATGATTAACAAGTGTGCCCTAGATTGTGATATTACCATCATGACTAGAAGCATTGGGGGGTAATCTATAGTTTTGTAATATCATGAGTCTAGAATCAATGTTTTTCAATACCATGATTATAAAGTCATGATTTTATAATAATGAAAGTTAGGGATTAGCTATTTTTAAAAGACTCTAAATAGGGAGTCATAATTTTGCCTAATCATAAGGTTAAGCAAAACCAAAAATTATGATTTATGACTTTGTCAAGGATATGATTAAGGGCATGCCCATAAGTTATAATTTTCCTAAGGTTGAGAAATAATGGGTAAGGGTTAGGATAGGTGAATGGATGAGTTAGTTGTAAGGTTTGGCTAGGTTGTTAGGATGTTTGTTAGCTAGGTTAGATGGTAGGTAGATTAATTAGCTATTAGTATTATTGTGATGAGAGAAGGAGTTGGTGTTAGATGGAGATAGATGAATTAGAGATTGTGAGGGTTAATTAGGGTAGTGGGGTATGGTAGGGGATAGAGAGAGGGGTTAAGTGAGTTAGATGGTAAGGATGGGTGTTAATTAAACATGTTTTTATATAGGTTAGAGGTAGTGTGTTAGTAAATAGTTAGTTTACATGTAGTTAGTAAATTTTGAAGGATAGAGATAGGGTTGAGGGCATAAATTATATGTGGGAAATGGATAGTATGATGGGGAAATAAATAATGGGTAAGGGTAGTTGGGGAAATAAATGTAAAGAGGAGTAAATATTAGTTGGGATAGGTTAGGGTGAGGTTTGTAATCTTATGTGAGTTATGGTAGATAGGATGAGTGGTTTATGATAGATAAATTGATAGGTTTATTGTGATTAGTGAAGGAGGAATTAGGAGTGATGGCATCACAATCCTAGAATCCAATAGTGATTCATGAGATGAATTTTTTGATGGAGGTAGAGTTTAGGATATTAGATCTAGTTGGTCTACATGATATAGTGATGATGCCCCTTATCAAGATAAACCACAAATTGATTATGGCCTTAGTAAAGCACTAGCATTTTAAGACTAAAAAATATCATATTTCATAGGGGAGATGACTAATAATCTAGAGGACATGTACTAGATCTTCCATGTTCTGATGCAATGAGATCGAATCTATTGGAGGTCACATATATTAGACTTGATAGTATAATGATTAGATATAGGATTATAGGTGGGGGTATGTGATAGATATGTTGATATTAATTGATGCTTAGTGGAGGGCATGATTGACAAATTGAACCTAGTTTTTATGTCTCTTATCACCAACATTCTCATGGCAAATAAGAGAGGCCACTAGTTTCATCTAGGCCTAGGGGACATTGTTGTTGATATGGTCTAAGATTGTTGAGTATTTACCTAGGGACCTATTATTTTAGTGAACTTATATAGAGAGATTTACTTGGGTGTGTATAGTGGGGAAGCTAGCCTGGGAGCATCCATGCTTCTACAAATTTGGATCTGGGAGCACATTACTATCTAGTAGCTATTAGGGGCTTTGGTGGTGAGGTAGCCTCACTATCCTATGGTGTTTGGTTAGTAAATTATTCTAGGAGTGTAATGAGGCCATACTAGAGAGATGCAATTTTAATGGGATTTATATTATAGTCTCCATATAGAGAATATTACCTAGATTCCATACATAGGTATATAGTTCAGCTAGGATGATGAGGCTATGACATAGTATATGTTGACTGAGTGTTACTTGATGGGTCATAAGGACTTGGTTATAGAGTGATATATACTTGACTTTGTATAATGAAAATTTGGGTTCATTCAAGATATACCTAAAGCATAACACCTATTTATTTAAAGTGAGTGACAGAGGCCTCAGTGGGGGAGGCTAGTATATAGGGCTAATGCACACATTGATTATGAAAGTATTGCCCTAGTTCCTTGG
>JARHVA010001350.1:2017500-2022500 GCA_037957365.1 Torreya grandis | reverse complement strand
ACACCTTAGAGATGCAGGTGGTAAACACATGAGCTATCCTTTCCATAAGCTTCCACATAGGGACTAAGATCCCCATGGTGGATCCAGAAACATATCCATGGGTTTAATATTCCATATATTCATTAGATCTATGGCTATGATTTTGTATTTTTTAATGAAAATTTAGATGAGGAGGTATTAGAACTAGTATAAATTTCTAGATTGTAGGATGATCATTTGAGTATGATCCAAGGTGAGCCTTCTATTTCCACCAGAGAATTAGATAGTAGGAGGGCACTTTTCAAGGGGTGGAAATATTCATATTTTTGGAGAGGTGGATATTATGGAAACTAAAGGACTAGGCTATCTCCTCCTATCAAGGACCTCCTCTAAAGTTGAAGGTAGTAAAGGGAGAGCTCAAGCTACCCAAGCCCAACATGACTAGGTAAATGTAGGTAGGAGACCCCATCAGTCTCAAAAATAATGAGGAAGACCATAGAGAGGAGCCTATTATAAGTTCTACCAAAGGGCCATTTTTTGCATCTATTGGGGTAGTAAATCCTAGGGCATCATCACCTTTGTGTTCTCTGACTTAGGCAAGGACACCTTTAGTCTAAAAAATAAATCATAGGAATCCCATAGGCAATCTCATAATAAAGGCATTATAGAGCTCATCTATTCAACCTCCATGCTTAGAACTAGCTAGGGGAGATGTGGTGATTAAATAAATTGAATATGAATTTGATGAAGAAGTCAAGATGGAAATTACCAAGGCTATAAGCCTCCAAGATGAACTAGTGGAGCTCTCTCTTAAAGGTACCCAATCTTTTGATAGTGTTCCTTTATCTTCTTTATGAATTTTTGAATAGGGTGTCTCTATGGAAGTCCCTTCATCCAATCCTTCCACCTCTACCACCACTATTACTCCTTCCATCTCCACTTCCATCCCAATCACCTCACCAATCCCTCTTATTCATATTGACACCTCTATAGTTAAAGACCTCAAGAAAAATAAAGTGTCTAGGAAGGTGAAAATAGCTTTGAACACCTCTCAACTCCATGTTTAATACACCCAAATCACCCTTCCACTTCCAATCACCACTTACATAGAGAAAACCAATATGACAACTACTGGAAAGGGAAGGAAGGCCAAGCCTACAATAATCATAGTCCATCCACTCCCTCAATTTAGAGGGGTTGATTGGTCTAAAATCATATGACCTTCCCTCCCAAATGTCCTCACCATGGCTTCCAAGAAGAAACAAGAAATAAAATAAGAGGTTATTACTACAACCTCTGATGCATCTCAACTTAACATTCCTACATGGGCACTGGAGTTGAGGAGTAAGGCTTATCAGCTACCATACTTTAATATTACAAAACTCCCATCTATATCCACATTATTTGACTCTCTTACTGGAAGCATCTAAAGGGTCAAGAAGAGGAAACTATAAGATGATAGGGGAACCCAAATCATCTTAGAGGAGAGACAAGAAGTGTTTTCCCTTACTAAAAGGTAGAATAAATAGCCAAGGTAACCCTTATATGGGAAAAAATTAGTAAACCTACCCCAGGTGCATAAATATGCCATGGTTTCCATTCACCATGGTATAGAGATATCTTGAAAAGAGTTAGAAGAAGAGGTGTAGGTGTTGGAGAGGGAAGTGGAACAACTCAAAGAAAAGGCCAAAATGGTGCACATCTCAGCTAAAATTAAGGCTGAGGTCTAAGAGGTAGTGTCAATATGTTACAACACATTAGAAGCTATGGAGTTCGTGAAGGCTAAGATGGCACCACATATGATATAAAATAATCTATTTTATAACTCCTTGAGAGATGATAGTTCCAAATTAAATATGCTAGTAGCTTACATAGGCAACTCACTGTATAGACATCTTGATCTAATCACTACATTAGAATCATCCAAAGCCTTGAACCTCATAGTCATTAGGTAGGAAGAGACAAGATATTATTTATAAAAAATTGGGGATTTATTAACAAAATACAAAGTGCACAAGGCTCAGGTCCTTTATATTTGACATGAGGTAAAGTTATCATAAGTGAAAGACTCTACTAGTAAGCTAGTTAATAGGCTCAATTTTGATAAGCTTATCTAGAGGGCAATCAATGAATTCAAATAAAGATTACAAGGTTTATCAATTGAGGAAATTGAATTGGAATTGAGAAAGTCTCAAAATAAGGTCACTAAAGTGGAGATATTTAGGAATAAATTTCAAACAACTAAGGATGAGCATGTCAAGCTCCTTAGATAGACAAGGAAAATTCATTGGCCTTTTGCTGCTAAATTTGGACATCATATAGAAGTAACATAGAGAATCCTAAAAAGTCTACAAATATAATGAGACTAAGAAAATGAAAGTTTCTAGAGGTGAAACTACAACTTCAATAGCCACATCTACTTCCACTCCTACCAAAGTGCATGTAACCCTTCAAAAAAGCAAGCCTTGATAGGCTAAATCTCATGCATATACAATTTTTTAGTGGTCTATGTATTTAGTTTTGTGAGTAGATAATTTTAATAAATTAACTTTGTATTTTGTGTGCATGCACACATTACATGAATTTGAAACTTCAATTTATTTTTTGTAGCTCCTAGATGGTTTTCTAACTACATCTTCAAATCGATGCTTGTAACCACTTGCATGAAATTAGAGGACAAGGCACCCCCTTCCCCAAGTTTATATATATATATATATATATATATATATATATATATATATATATATATATATATATATATATATATATAAAATTATAACCCTCATAGTGAAGAGAGTCATAAAATTTTGGAATATAGAGAATCAATCAATTTTGATCATCAACAAAGTGTCCTAAGTATTTTCTTTCCCATTTCATGTAATTGATTGATTATTTCTATGGTTGTGTGATTTGATAAATCTTTAGTGTGCTATAGCTACGAGTCGATTCTTGATTTCTTGATTGATATGTTGATATTAAGATGTGTAATAGATATTAAAATATAAGTAAATATATCAATAAAGTTAATCAGGTTATTTGAATCATATTTATGAATGTGTATTTATGTTTTCTTTGATGTAGGTTTTTGTGTGTGTATGTAATAACTACCTCAGATAGTTTAATTCCTAAGCCATAATCTCTAGATCAAGGGTGTGTAACATCTACCCTTAAAGGAGAAACCTTTCTCTGAGGCATGTGAAACTCCTACATCTATATTACCTTAGACATCCTAGATGTATCTAACTGCCTGTGTGCTATTGCTGCTAGCAACAAACATTGGTTTTAGAAAACATAGGTCTGTTTAGAAACTAACTAGAGGATTAATTCCCAAGGACCAAAAATTATTGTTTTATTCCCTACCTTACCTTACCTTACCATTTTTTATTTTTTATTGATATCTACCTACTCTATATTAAAATCTAGCCACCCATCCAACTCACATAGGAACTCACTATATTAGAAAGCCATACCTCATTCCAAAAAACCTTGTTAACAACCTGCATACCGTACCCATTATTCCATCAATAGGTTTTAAAAGACTCTATACCTCTAACTCATACCATGGAGTGGAGTTTACCTCCATTGATATCCTAAAACATTATAGGCTACCTCATTAAGGCTATTGTGTGCATAAAACCCTCATCAATAAGTACCATAAGATCAAATAAGGTGGATGGCACATAATGCAAAAACACCCCATCCATAATATCATGGTGTGTGACCACAATAATGGATCCTCATTTAATCTCCTCTAATGTAGTACCTATAAAATATAAACCAAATATGTATAAGATCCCATGAATATATATCTCAATCCATCTATCTATCAATAAATACATAAATTAAAATTTAACTAGTGATGTATTTTGAAAACTTAATAGATCAAAATCTTTCTCACAAATATTGATATCATTGATCACAGTCTCCCCATCTACTCACCTATCGAGCACCTCCTATGTTAGCTACCTCCACAAAAGTGCAAAACTAAGAGTCACCACTTTCACTCATCATGATCCCCTCTTTAGTGGCCTTTCTATAGACCAACTATGTCCCATAGTATTTTTAGGATCGCCCTATGTAACTACTCTCACCTGTCTCTCCTCTTATCAATGGTGCCTCCATCTATGATGAGCTCAAATTAGTCATTATTTCATTTCTATGGATTTGCTCCTGCATCCTCACCTATAATATCCACATATATAACATCCTCCACATCAGGTATCACTACTTCCTTTTACCTCACCTACCCTATTCATGGTCTTGCTTGTTGAGGTCTAATCACAAGTATCTCAGTGGGTACCCCTACAACTCCTCTCTTTCTTAACTCTCTAGCATGTCATGCCCAATATAAAGGAACTACTAGAAGGGATGTTAGATGTGGTAGACCTATCTATCTAGGTATTTGACCTACTATATATGGCTCTACCCATGATGTATAGTGGCTCATGATACAAACATGTGCCAAATCATTCACAATAGTCACCCGAGATGGCCATATGGAAAAAATGATAGTGTAAGGCTACCACACTATATGACCTCATGTATTAGTCTAAAAAGCTAGAATATGGGGCTTGACATTCATTACATGGTCTTACCTCCATCATATAACCTGAGGTAACCTATCATTGATTGCATGGGGTAACTTAGTTGTCTAATATATAATAAATCTCTTATAAATACATTCACTAATAAAAATAATTGGGCCCATCATCTTTTACTCTTGGGTCAACATCCCATACATATCATGTATGGACTATACCCAAATAATAGAACCAAGATCATACAATTCACCTTTCTCTAGGATAGACTGACACAAGGCTATCACATATAGAATTACCTTCCCATATAACTTATGAAACAACACTTATTATGTCATAAGTCTTATCACAACCTTCTAAACATCTAGAATGGCTGAGATATAAATATCAAACAAGCTAACATGTAAAACAAGATATATCCTATCTAAGCCTAATACCCACTGGGCTAGGGATCATATTTCATTATCTACCTCTAGTATATCA